>PVLA01003639.1:0-205366 GCA_004027455.1 Hydrochoerus hydrochaeris | reverse complement strand
CTCCTGATGAGCACTTTCTCCCTCAAAGCACACTAGAGGAGAAGAACAAATGGATTGTCACAATCCCTGTTGGTAAAAATAAAATACTGAACGGGATGAAGGAGCAAAGCTCTAGATGATTAGCAAAGTGGGTGAAGCAGTCACTCTGGGTGTTGTGAAGAGCTGGTGTCTGTTAGGAAGCTAGGGCTCCACCTCACACTCATTGCCTTCTGCTGCTGAGTCATCACAGGGGGATCACAGGCTGCCACAGAGAGGACAGACTGCAAAAGCTGTGCCCTCGGGAGACTCAAGGACTCACACAGGCCAACACTGGCATTGCTCTTTCTGCCTCTTCCTTAGGAATAGGAAAGCAGGTGACTTTGCAGCGGAAGGGAGACCCCATCCTCCCATCTGAGCTGCCCCCTGCCCACTTCAGTTATGTGAGGTGGGAAGGAGAGAACTGACAAGCAGAGCTGAAAACCTTTTGAAAGTCCAACAAGAAAGAAATCCTGTTTGGTAGCTGTTAGCTGCAAAAGAAGGAAAGAGACAGGGTTGCTCGTACCATTGGGCTCTTTACAGAGAGACAGGGCATTCCCCTCACAAGGACATCAGCAAAGAGTGATATAAAAAAGAACATCTAATAGAAAGAGTGCGAGACGTGTTCATTGAAAATGAAGATTTAAATTAATGGAGAGGCAGTCTGTGTTCATGGATTGGGAAACTCAACAGTGTTGGCAACAGGCTTAGTCTGTTTTCCATCTGGTTGATATACAGTGGAGAAAATCTATTTCCTATCATTCTGGATGCTGGGATGACCTACAGGGAGGTTCTGAAACTTGTGAGGGCCTTCTTGCTGCTTCCTAGTACAGCAGAAGGCATCTATGACCACTAATCCTCATGTATCAACTTCATTGGATTAGGAAGCGTCTCACAGAGCAGTAGAACATGGTTCTGGGTGTGTCTAGGTGGGGAGAAAATCTTCAAAGACTTGGTTTTGGTGCAGGTTTTTCAGATATGATACTAAAAGCATGGCCCATAAAAAAATCTTAGTAACCCAAAATGTGTTTGTTTCCCATCACTGGAACAAAATACCCATCATCCACAATTTAAAGGAGAAGAGGTTTATTTGACTCATGGTTTCAGTCCATGGTCAGCTGGCTCCAAGGCAGAAATGGCACAGTGGAAGGGTCTGGCAAATGAGAGCTGCTCACATTACTGCAGCTGGAAGCAGAGAGAAAAGGGAGGAGCCCTTCCGGGTCATGCCCCAGTGACCTCATCTTTCAACCAGTTCCTGCTGCCTCATAGCACATGCAGGTAGCACCCCCATGACCCAGTCGCCCACGATCATATGAGACGTTTGGAGGACATTTTAGATTTAAACCATAACAACTGATCAAAATAAAATCTCTTGCACTCAAAAGACATGTTAAGAAAATTTGAAAAGCATACTGAGAGAAGTTACCTGCAAGAGTATGCAACAAAGGATTTGTATCTTCTATCTACAAAGAGTACTTACAACTTAAGACTAAGACAAATAACTAGGCTTTAAAAAGGCTAAAACAGTTGAACACACATTGCACCAAAGAATAGGCATTAACGGTTGTTAAACACATGAAAAGACTCTCAACATCAATTGTTATCCAAGGAAGGGAAATTAAAAGCACATTGAGATAATACTTCATGCCCTCTAGAATGATTATGATAGATAGGGCAGACAATAAAGAGATTTAAGGCAAATTAGAAGAAAAACTCTAGCTTGGAGGAGGGTATTAAGCTGAGTCACAGGCGTGGTTAATGAGCGCTATTAATTAATATCTTTCTGTGTGTACGGTACTGGGGACTGAAGCCAGGGCTTTTGCACTGAGTTACATCCCCACCCCTTTTTAATTTTGAAACAGGCTCTTGCCAAGTCACTAAGTTGCCCAAGCTGAGTTCCAGCTTGGGATCCTCCTGCCTCAGTCTCCCAGAGCCCCAGGATTACAGTAGGCACCACCATTGTATTTTTTTTTTAACCTTGATCTGTAAAGCGTCTGCATAAATGAGAAATGCTAAATAAGGATTATACCCAGCTAGTTAAAAGTATTACACTTAAAAAAAAGAGAAGTGTAAGTGTAAATCCTTGATTTAATCTCAAATTAAAGCAGGACATTTGTGGTTCATCAGGCGTATCACCCCTTTAAGGCTGGGAGATGCGTCTCTGTGTTGTGCATTCACAGATAGCACCCAAGTTAATTACAGAAATGCTGCTGATATGTTTATGAAATGCCTTCAGATGTGACTTTTAATGGGATGGAAGACAGACGGCAATGTACATGAGATACACTAAGCCAGGCTGAGGTCCCAGACAGATAATTGTCACAGTCACCTGTCCAGGCCTTGTGCTCTTATGGGGAAGGGTCACACTTTGTTAATGCAAGTTTTATACATGCAGTTCTGACCCTAAGTGTGGGCAGAACAAAGCCGTGGCTAAGCCTGGGGACCTCTTGCACAAGACAGGATGTGTGAATGTCAGTCAAAGTGCCTGTGTGTCTCAGTCCTGGTACTGACTGTCCAGAAGTCGGTTTATGAAGACGGGCCTCTCCTGTAGACAAATCACTGCCCAACCCAGGGCATGGAGAGAGCCTAGTGGGGAAACAGAGAGGGATCAGGGGACATGCAAGGGTGTGGGACAGGGACCAGCTTCCCAAGTGTGTGTGTGGGGGCAGTGTCCCAAAACCAGAGGCGCCAAATGCTGCAGGAATCTCTTCAACATCAGATCAACAAAATGCTAGATCCTCTTGAGTCTTTATAGTTTTTGATGTTATAAGGCTTGTTTAGCTCCTTTTACTGAGGAAAATAAAACTGCTTAGAAATGCCAGGTAAACACAAGGCGAGATATTTACTAAACATCTACCCCATCACAGGTCTTTAAGAGTGCTTGCTCAAGTGACGGCTAGAACGGCATGATTGCCAGCATTCTTACCATTAGTGACCTCGGGGAGAAGAGAAGGATGTGTGTCCAGTTAGCCCTGTATGGGTAGACACCTCCAGCTGACTGTAAAATGTGTGCCAAGCCCCATACTGGGGGCTCTGTGTGCAGATTAGCATAACAGTTATCTCACAAACTCAGCAAGAACATTATTCTCATCCTGCCGGTGAGTTGTAGAGAGTTTGGGCAGCTCGTCCGTGCCATGGGTCCACATGGGGCGCTCTTGGTTCAATGCCACACCCGTCTGAATCCCCATGCCCTATCCCTCCTCCTTTCCAGTTATTCCCTGTACCCCTAGCAAAGACATTGCATCCATACCCACTGGGAAATCTGCTGGAAATACTGGACGAGTCTTCTCCCAGACAGAGGATATGTGTCTCGTGAAGTCCTTCGGGGGCCCCTCCACATTCTTCATTGTTGGCTTCCTCACGTCTGCTCCACTCACCTGGACATCAAGACTCCCGGAGTGTGCCTGGTGACCGCCATCAGAGACTAAGCTTAACAGCTATTGCTCTAGAGGAGTGCTCGAGCCACCAGTGTGGCACGCCCAGATGAGTCCAGCTCATGCTCTCTGAAAAGAGAGGAAGGAGAGAAAGCACATGGCTTGCTTTCCATGGGCTGCAGTGGTTGTGAGTGGGCTTTGGCACTGCCACCTCCTGTTAAGGGACATCAGGCCTACATCAAGCATCCCAGGCTCCTCATCAACCCTTCAATTGAGAGGAGTCCACCAGCTTTGCCGGGAGGACTAGCTAACTTTGAAGAGAGAATGTGCGGGTTGACCAGCAGGCTGGGTCTCTTACTTGCTATGCAACTCTTCATACATCATTTGCAAACCCTGGGGGAATGAAGGCAAGGTGAAGGTAAACCCTGCTTCTCCGGGGGCTGAGGCGTTTGAGGCAGGTGCAGATGGGGCCATTCTGCGCATACGCAGGAACGAGCCCAGGCCCGGGGAAGCCAGCAGGGAGGAGAAAGCATGCTTGGCTTCGCGGCTGTGTGGGGAGCAGGAGGGCACCGGGGGTGCTGGGGCACTGAAGAGATCAGCTCTGATGCCCTTCCTGTGAGAGCAAGGCTGGCCTTTCCCTCTGGGCAGCACCTGGCCACGTCGGAGCTTCCCCCTTCTGGTGGTTTCTGTCTCAATCTGCCCTCTCCCTCACCTACTGAAATTACAGTCTGAGAAGCGAAATTACCACCCTTAACCCTCATGATTATTTACCTTGTGTGAATGAGGAAAAGCACTAGAAATGACTTCAGCCTCCTCCTTTCTAAAACTTTTTTCTTTCAAACACAGCGATTCTTGTCCCTGCCAGTGTTGGCGGCATTACTGGCAGTTTCAGTCCCTCCCAGGGGCTGCCGAAGGACAAGGTGGTTGTTTGCAATGTGTCTGGAGCCCAGGCAGCCTGGGTAACCCGGATCTGGTACGGTGTCTGTGTGCTGATTCACTGAGAATGAACATCGCCGCTGTAGGAACAGCATCGTGCTCAGACGGGCAGAGTTCGAGAAAAGCTGGCAAAGGGCACCAAAACACACCCAGAATCCAGCTGCCTACCACCAACCCCTCCATAAGGGCTCTGGCCCAAGCCTCTGGGATCTCCTCTTACCTGAAAGATGAAAACAGGTTCCTGTGGCTTCTCTGTCCAAATCCATGCAAGAGCCTCAGCCCCAAAGTTTGACGTTAATGGTACTGACAGGGTAGAAACTGAATTTCACTGCAGTGTTTGGGAGTAGGATGTCTTTTTTTAAAAAACAAAAACAAAAAGGATAGAAACAATACAGAATTTCAAACCAAAATAATAGGAAATTGACACTAGTTAGTATACTGCATATTGTTATCTTCAAGGTAGTTGTTGAGATGACAAGATTTAGGCATGAAAAAATGATCATAAAATCATACAATTAAAACACAAACTGTTCTGTTTGATGAACTAACAGGGGGAGATGCGGTCTTTAGGGTTAGACTTGATTAAGTCATACTGCATGGCTCCATAGTGAAGTCTGGGGTGGGGAGACAGAGAAAGATGCAGAGAGAGAGAGTCAGAGAGAGAGACAGAGAGAGCAGAGAAACAGACAGAGGCAAAGAGAGCAGAGAAACAGAGACAGAGAGAGAGAGAGGGAGCAGAGAAACAGATGCAGAGAGAGGCAGAGAGAGACAGAGAAACAGAAACAGAGACAGAGAGAGCAGAGAAACAGAGACAGAGAGAGACCACTGGAAAGTGGTATAGTCCAGAAGGACTCTGAGCAGAAATCATAGCATACTACTTGGACTTCCAGCTCCCAAGACAGACAAATAAACTTCTTTTCTTTAAAAGTTGCCTGTCCCAAGTATTTTGCTATAGCAATGTGAAGCTGATTGATCAATATAATGGAAGCTTCCTGCATCTTCTTCCTCTATTTACCCCGTCCTATCCTGCAAGCCATTCAGAGTGACCATTTGAAGTGGTACTTATACTAGGTTATTTCTCAGCTCCCAATTCTAACACGACTTGCTGTTTCATGCCGAGGAAAAGCTCCCATCTTTTTGTGCCCAGTGAGGCAGCACCTTATCTGTCCTGGATCTAGCTGCCCTCACAGCTGCTGGTCTCTGTCCTTGTGTCCAGCAGCCTGGTCCTCTGCACCCCACAGCATGCTTCTGCTGCAGAGGTGGGCTGTCTCTCCTCTCCACCTTTTCTCTCTCTCCTTGCTTTCTTCTGCAGTGCATTTGAGGGTGTCAGGTTCGCTCCATCCGGGAGGCTTCAGGGCGATCTGGAGGTGAGTCATGTTAGGAAACACTGTCTGATCATTAAGGGCTTCCTGGTCTGTTTCCACCTGAAGCCAAACATCTGGACAGACTGTGTGAAAGCCAGACCACATATTTGGTCGTTCTTTCCAGGGAGGTGTTTGCCAGAGAACACAGACCATCTGGCGAACCTTCCCATTTTCACTTTCTATCCTTGGGTTAACGTTCAGCTACTTTGCCTTTGCCAGCATTTGTTTATGCTAACATTTGGCTGGATCCTGTGAGAAGCTGCAGAGGACATGGAGGTGAGGATTCCCCATGGAAGAGTGCCCAGGCCAGAAGAATGGTAAAAAGACCTTGTGAAACCCCTGGATCAAATCCAAGGGCTGCTTTTAGGGGGGTTCTCTATTCCCAAGTCAAAGGAGTCAGTGTACTGGAATTCCGAAAGTTGCAGGAGAAACTAGAATTCTGAAAGTTTACGTGATCTCCAGGCAGTGAGACCACCTAGAGCTCAGTCGTGTAATCTCTTGAATGGGAGAGAACATTCTTGGCCTGTTCAGGGCTGGGCTGACAGCGAGGTGAAGAATTTGAGTCCTGTGGAATGGGGAAATGCTCTTCTTATCAGCAGATGTGAGTATGTGTGTGTAATTTTCAGAAGTCTCCTCTATATTTGAAAGTACTGTTTAAGCCATGGACTAATGAAACAGAGGAATCTGAGCGCTTCTGAAAACAGTTCTTTCCACCTCTTCTCTCCCCAGGGTAAACATTTACTCACCACTTAAGACTCGGCCTGGTTCCCCACTCCTGGGGAGAGGGCTTCTGCCACTGGACACATGGGCATTTCTTACCACTCTCTGGCCCTTGCTCAGCAGCCTGAGCTTTGGTTTGCACCACCTGCCCCGACCCCTGCGCATCAAGGGGCTTGACATCCGCTTCTCCTACACGGAGTCTTCTCCAGGTGTCTCGGAGCGTGTCTGAGGGACGACTGGAAGGGAGACATAAAGACCCCAGGAAGAGGGGCATTACCCGGGGACAAGGAGGCTGAGACCTCTCCCTTCCTTGGGGTAAACAGGAACATTTCTGAAATGCAAAATTCTTCCCTGAATAGATAACAGCCTGAAGCTGGATTTAGGGCCACTTAGGAAAACACACTCTCTCTAACTGTTCCTCTGCTGGTAACAATACTGCTTTCTGATTTGATTTTTTCTTTCTTTGTTCTTCATTTGCTTTCATCCTGCCTCTCTTCTTCTCTTCACAATGCCCATCACCACTCTGTCTGACAGATTTTCTTGCTGCTGACTTTGCAGATGAGAAACATGGAGGATGAAGAGATGGAAGGATGTTCTGGACTCAGTGCCTGGTAGGGGTACTTGAGCCACTCTCTGAGCACCAGCTGTGCACTGCACCCGGGGTGAGCCTGGAGCACAAAGATGAACATGGCCTGTGATGTCACGGAGCCCTCACCCCGCAGGAGCGGAGCCCCTGGGATTCTGCATTCTACGCCCCCCGGATCCTCTGCGTCCTGTGTCGGCTGTGTTACAGGCTGTAACACTGCAATCCGTCCCAGATGCCCGGGTACTGTTCATTGGCCTTCTGGGAAAACCATTCTCCGGGATATTGGCATCCACAGTGCTGAGAAGGTAATAGAATAATCAATTTCCTATGAGGCTGCTTTGCACAGGAAAGGGCTTGATTGAAAACTGAAACAGATGATTCTACCTCCTGTGTGCTCTGAGTAGCTTTTCTTCCTAGGCCTTTGAAATCTTTGGCAGCCATGGCTTATTGGTAGGGTGGATCCCTGGCCACACTGGGGATGGTGAAGGGCACTTCCCGTACTGGTGCCAGAGCTCCTCCCACCCCAAACACTGCCACCTGACAAGCTGCCTCTCTACTTCTGTCTGGATTTAGGGTGAGGTGTTAACTGCTGACCTGGTACCTCTGCTGCTTGCAACATCTAGTTGCTGAGCTTGGCCAAAGCCAGGTCTCTTCATGTGGGATGGAAGAGCCAGGGCCAATCTATCATCTCAGGGCTTTTCCTGGGGCTTGGGGAACCTGGGAGACACAACAAAGACTGGCATGCAGTCCATCCATTTGGGAACTGGGGTGACAGAAGTCACATAGCTCGGGCTCAGTGTAATCGATCAAAAGCTGGATTGGCTCGCAGTACCTTATTCACAATGACCAGTGACAGGTCCCTCACCCTCTGTCAATCCATGGGGGAGCTGGACGCATCCTCAGTGCTTCACACAGAATCAGTCACTGTGTCCTCTGATTTCTCTTCTGCCACCCACAAGCTTAGCTCCCCACTCCGGCCCTCACCTCTTTCCCTGGGCCTCCTGTGCCATCCCCTCACCCCAAGGCCACCCGATACCTTATAGGACTTTCCTCCTCCACACTGGCCATGTCCCTGCAGGTCAAGCCTGTCCTACTGTCCGAAAGTCGGGCTCTCCATGCTGCAAGCCCATGAGGCATTTCCCCAGCTAGTGTCCAGTCAAGGTCTTTACCCCTTAGAGGACTTGGCTTCCATCTTTCTGATGCCTCCCTTGCTTTTATTCTTTCTAGAATGTATCTCTGTCAAAGAACTGCCTATATTTGACACATAACTGAAATGCTACCTCCTCCACGAAGCTTTCCCTGATCTGCCAGTCTGGACGCATCTTTGCTTTCTGTAAGTCACTTGAAGTCTTCTGTTTGCAGCCCATAGAGACACTTCAGCCAAAACAGGCCAGGACCTGAAAATGAAGCCACCAAATAGCTCTGTGCTCTTAATGAGTTAACACCCCGAGCCTGGATATTTTTGTCTGTGGAGAATGATCACACCACCTACACTCCTTGTGAAGATCAGAGCAATGCACCCAAAGCATTCATGTAATGCACGCAGTGCTTGATAAAGAACAAGCACAGTCGTTACTGTGGGTGCCCACTCTTACCCACTATATTTAAGTTACTCCAGTATCAGCCAAGACTCCTGTGAGCTGCAGCCCAGCCTGTGTCCCAGAGGGTGGCCTCAGAGCCCGCCCTGGTGGGGACGGGTGACAGCTGAATTTCCTGAGCACCGAGGCGGAGGTCTGCTCTGAGGCTGCTGAGGGCACAGAACGGTCACCAAGACCAGCAGTTCCAGGACCACAGTCATCAAAGGCCCAGGGCCCCACAAGGCCCAGCCCATGCTGTTCAAACAAGGATGAGTTTCCTTGAAAATCCCACTCTTTCCTCCCTAGATTTCCCTTTCGGCTGCTCCTGTGGCCACACGTGTTTTCGATGAATCCACACTCAAATGAATTTCGGCCGACAAATAACTCGATACAGCTCTTTGGTGGGAGAGAATTCCACCAGGATGAGGTCATGGTTTGGCTACAGTAAAATTAAAAATAACCCAGCACCCGCCGCCGCCCAGCCTGGCATCCACCCAGGGCGGTGCATTTGGGAACCATTATCGGGTTTATCGGGGTAACATATCGCAGAAAACCTGCTTCTGTTTATAGACCATTTTATTATTCCGTTTTGACATTTCCCTTTTTTCTTCTTCCCCTTAAGCAAATACCTATTAGACTGAGTTGAAATGCGATCCGACCAAATACACTCTTTTTCAACTTCAGGCTAAAGCAGGTCTGACTCGAAGCAGAAATACTTAAGTGAAAAGTTATGATTTACTTTCTTTCTAAAGGGAAACAGTGTCAGAAGGAGAATTTTATGAGACAAGAGCCCTCGTGGTGCACAGAGCAGAGGCCGGCAGCTGACGCACATTCTTCCTGGGAAGGTTGTGGGCTTCCGAGGCTGGCTGGGCCTGAAGCCCTGCTCCTGGCGCCCCCTGTGGTCACCAGGGTGTAGCGCACCAGGGGAACCACAGGGCACTGCAGGTAGGTGGGTGGATGGTGCGACCCGGAAGAGGACGATTATCTTCGCCCTTTTATCTTATTGGGTAAATTGAGGCTCACAGGTTGCAGCAGCTTGCCCAGCATACCCTAAGTGTGCCCTAAGTGTGCCAGCGTACGGCGTAAGAGGGATGGAACCTTACGATGTGGAAGATGTGAGAACCAGCTCTGCTGTGTGATGTTAGGCCAGGACTCTTTCCCTCCTACACCCCACTTTTCCTCTATCAGAATATGTTTGCGACACACAATAAACACCCCCACCACGAAGAATTGGTACATATACATATTGCATCTTGATCCTTTTTACTTCTGCTTTCCTTCCTTTCCTTCCTGTGCTCCTCACCCCCAGATTCCTTTACCTTATGATGCCTTGGATATGTTCATAAAGTGGGTAACAATTTCTGCTCTACCTGGACCACACAGTAATGAAAGGATCCATCAAAAAAACTGCTATCAAAGTAATGTCGTGTGTATGTGTGCGTGCATGCATGGGTGTGTGTGCACGTGTGTGTGCGTGTGTGTGTGTGTGTGTGTGGTGTAGCATGTGTGTGGGGTACTGGGGATTGAATATCCTCAGCTATTTTTACTTTTTTATTTTGAGACAGGATCTTGCTAAGTTGCTAAGTAGACCAGGTTTGGGCTTGTGCCTCAGTCTCCCAGACTGCTGGGATTACCAGCATGGGCCACCACACGGCCTCTGAGAATCTTCACAAGCTTCTAAGTGCCCACACTGCACTGCCACTCACAGCAGTCCTGCTGGGTGGGAACAGCAGTGACCCTGCTCTGAAGAAGAAGGAATGGGGGAGGTACTGGGATGTTACGCGACATGACGGAAGCTGCACGGTTGGAGGAAACACAGACCCGACCTGAACCTGGAGTGTCCGACCCGGAGCCCATGTCTCAGCTGTGACACGATCCAGTTTCTGTGGCCAATTAAATCAGAAGCCAGATGCAGAGGTGAAAAGCAAGATCCGGGCCTCAGCGAGAACAAGACCCAGAGCTGCTGCCTGAGGCTTCCAGGTCCTTTCCTGGGGCCACAGGTTAAATGATGGACTGGGAAGATGTTTGAATTCCCTGAATGCATCAAAACACAGGCCTGAAAGGAAAACGGGGTGGCGAGGGTGGGGCGCAAGGGCCGCAGGCTGACACAGGTAACTGCATTTCACGGGCAGGGTGAGCCCCTGTGCCTGGCAGGCTGCAGCCCTCGAATTGATTTCCCGCCCTTTCCCTCCTTCCCTTTGGACTTCTGATTGTTCCCAGGCATGGCGACCTCCAGGCTGGCCTCTCTGCAAACCCCACAAGGCCTGGCCCTGACTTCCTTTTAGCTTCAGCTTCTCCCTTGCACCAACACAGTGGAATCTCTAAGGGCAAACAGGCACACGCAGAAAAGACAGACGCCCTAGAGTCCCTCCTGGTGGCTACCCCGTCCTGTGAGGTGAGAGCCCACCCTGCCTCGTGGAGACAGACCTTCCGTGGAGAGGGGAATTAGTGCTTCTCAGTGGCCTAATCTCCAGACTCTATTTCAGGCTGCTTCCGGCCTCTACTTCTGACCGCTTTGAGGCTCTACTTCGGCTTCTTCCAGGCTCTCCTTCTGAACGCTGCCACAGGGCAAATGTGGACACGTGTCTCAGGGTGACAAAGCCTGATTCAAACCACAGTGAGCACACCCATCCTCGGTTCTTAATTTACAAATGAAGTGAGCACGACTTACATGCAAAATACAACCCCACCGGCACTCTAGCTCAGCCACCTAAAAGCTGGGACTGCACATACACTTAAATGATAGCACACATCAATAAATCACCCCCCCATCCAAGAGGTGATGGATAAGTTCAGCCAACAGCATCATGCTCAGATCCAAGTGAGACAGATGAGACGCCACTGCCTCTCATTTGTCCCCGCACTGGCTATGGGGAGCGTGACTTGGCCCAGGCTGTCTGCCCTCTCTCTTCCTCCGCTTTGCTCCCTCTTGGACCCCAGTGAGCTGTGGCAGCTCATTTCAGTGTCCACCCTGGCTATTGAACCACCCCACGTGAGTGCAGCCAGGCCATGTGCAGCCCCTCCCACTGCCCCACTTCGCCAATACTGCTACACTTTTGAGAACAGGGAGGATACCAGATCTGGAAAGGAGGGATCTAGGCCCCTTATTTGCACACCCAGAACTCATTGAAAGCCTTTTAAAGGATTCCCTGGCTTTGGCCTCACCCTCACTGAATCAGGTGGGCAATGCTACCTAGGGATCACTGCCCAGGCACTCCTCTGGGTTCAGTGTAGAGGACCCCCTTGCATGTACCACCCCCTGTGCTGGAACTCGGCCCCATGACCGTCCTCACTTTGGTGTCCTGTAGTCCTGCTTGTGATGTACTTGAGTAGTGTGGGCTCCAAAAGTCAGGACTGCAGCAGAGCTGCACTTGGCTGATTCATGATTTCCATCTGAATTGAGTAAAAGAACCCTCAACTTGTTGACAAGACAAGGACCTGGCATAGCTGCCTTATGTGATAACTGAAAACAAAGAAGTTGGTGTAGCGCTTGGCCCTTCTGCTAGTCTGGTCAACATCAGTCAATAAATTTTACAGTGCTTCACAAAACAAGAGTTATCACTGTTTTATCTTCATAACTGGGTCCTTGAAAGGTCAATAGATTCTATCTTTTATCTCTTAGTACTCTAGTGGATGAGGTTGTATTGAAGATATTTTACTGAACCTGCTAAATAATTTTCTTGTACAGGACATAATTTAACAGCTTCTTCAAGGTATAATTAATACATAATTAACATATAAGCTGCAGAAATGTTCATGTTGGTATGTCTTGCCTTTTATCAGCATGTTTGGAAACATAATGAAGAAATCCATCGTGAGGAGTTGGAACAAACTCATTTCCAGTCTTGATTCTTTCTACTTCCCTTTCTCCTCCTCTCCCTCCTGTCCCTCATCGCCAAACCCCTACCCCTTCCATACTCTACCTCTTGTTTCCTATTATCTCTTTTATTTTGCTCTTTAAATTATTTGCACTTTGGATTTCTCACATAAGAGAAGTCAAGGAATAGTTAACTTTCTATGTCTGATTTATTTCATTTAGCATTATGGTCTCAGGATGCATCCATTTCCCTATAAGTGACTCCAATTTATCCTTCTTTATGACTATGTATTACTCCATTGTGTATAAATATACATAATGTCTTCCATTCTGCTTCTGGGCCCTGGAAACTGAAAACATCAATATTAATACCTATCAACTGATTATCAAGACATTTTACAGTCACAGGAAACCCAATATTCCTATGTCTCCTTTAGAACACTCAGGACTGCACTTCAGATCCCTGGCTAGGACCTAAATGCCCCTCAGCCTGAAGCAGGTATGTGGAGATGACCACAGCGCCTTCTGTGTTAGGGTTTTCTGGTGCAAGAGAGAAGCAGAATACAAGAAAAAGTATGAGTGGCCTTTTTATTGAAAGAACGTGGAGAGGAGCCCACGGCCAGCAATGGTATGGCTTTTTTCTCTGCCCAGTTATGGGGGTATGGGGTGTATGTTACCTTTAACAAGATGTGGTTGTTGGGCGGGCACTGATGACGAGGGAGGAGCTGACTGGAATATTCTTCCCATGCACTAGGAAAGGAAGAAGGAAGCTATAATCGGGAAAAATGAGGAAGTGGCCGTCAGGGTAAGCAACCCTAGTTTGGCCTTCCACCGTGTTGAATTGCTGCCATAATGTCCTTTAATTTATTCTAGGGCAAAACTCTTTCATTCTGCACCACCTTAAGAATTGGCGGGAATGGGGCGCTGGGGAACCAAGCAACCAGCTCACCTCCCTGGTAAGCAGCAGTGGCTGGGGCAATTGGTGGCTGCCCCAAGGGGAGAAACAGCCAGCGTCTCAGGAGATCCACACCACGTTGGAACTTGGAGTGCTGGGAAACCAAGCAACCAGCTCACCTCCCTGGTGAGCAGCCATGAGCCTACCATGGCAAATCAAACATCCCATCCCCCCGCCCAGTTAGCAAATGGGAGCCAGAGGTCTGAGCATCTGTTGGGAGGCTGACCATATGCAATATAGCAAATAGGGCGATTTCCTTCTACCATCTCTTTGAAGGCAAATATTGTTATCACTGTTTTTCTTTGTTCTGATTAATTGTATTGCTCTATTCAATATTCTGTTTTGATAAGTTCTGTAATGTTCTGTATTTGATTCGATTTTGCTATACCTGATTGAAAGAACTCTTGTGAAGATAATGAGATACACTATGGCAACCTTTTACTATTATCCCAGTAACCTGTTGAGACATTCTGTACCAATTTCATGGCACTGTCTCAGTTGGCTCTGTTCTGTCTTGTTCTGCTGTATTTCACTGTCTTCAAAATTAAAACAAACAAACAAACAAACAAAACTAAAAAAACCTAAACAACAAAAACAACAGAACATGAGAGAATAAGGTAACAAAATACCTCCAAAAACTCTCAACTCCACCAAAGCTGATCCATGGGGCATGGATGAGGAGAAACTCAAAAACAAAACAACAGAATCATATAAGGTGATTAAAAAGGAAATAACAATAACAAAACAAGTCAGTAAGGTGCTGAGCAAGCTGAAACAGGGTAGAACTAAACAGATAATGGGTTTAAAATGCAAAAGGAGGAAAAGAAAGTGCTCTAAAGGGTACAACTGTATTTATGTTTAAGTGTGTAGGATTGATAACCATATTACTAAGTTTTTGTTGGATCATTGAACAGAACTGTTTGCAGTCTCACTGTTTGAATGTCCACTTTGTATGCTTTAATTTTGCAACTTGAACAACTATGTCTAAGAGGACAATATGTAATTTATCAACTAGGGATTTCTTACTGTTTATTTTTTTTAAATTCTGTATTATTTCTTCCCTTTTTTCTGTTTTGCTTTTTTTTTTCTTTTTAAATAAAATTTTAGAAAAAAGAATTAGGGACCGAAGTCTCAGAGAGGGAAAATGAGGTAGAATAGAAGAAATAGAAACTAGCCAGGAAGGGGACAAGGAAATCAAGATTTTAAGCTTTGAAGAAAAACTGCAGCCTCAGAACACACAGCCAGATCATTTACTTTCCCCCTTGCTTCTTTTCTCCCAAACCAGAGTAGACCTGGGCAACTCCCTTTTATCTGCAAATGGGTTTGAGCCTTCCTTTTTTATTTGTAAATAGCCCTCCTTCCCTCAGGAATGGAGCACCATTTGGGGATTTCCCCAAGAAGGGAACTTTATGCACCAGGGAGCCATCCTTTTTCACCCAGGAGACAAGACTAAGACTATAGATCACCAAGATCCACAGACTCTGCACCATCCCGACACTTAAAGATCCCAGTTCCCAGCAGATCAGGCCTCATTCCTCTGAGCATCTGCACCCTGCTCTTGAGTGCGTCCTCTGTCTACCTCTCATGACTCCTACTTGTGTCTCTTTAAAAGCATTAAAAAGGGCTGAGAATGTAGCTCACTGCAAAGGCCACAGGGCTCAACCTGCAGTACTTTGAAAAAGTCGCATCTGAACTGAACTGCACAGGCTTTTAAAATCCTTTAAAACTATGTATCATAACAACTATTTACATGGCATTTAAATTGTATGAGGTATTGCACATAATCTAGAGGTCACTGAGACTACTCGAGAAGATGTGGATAAGTTCTGTGCAAATACTGGCTCACTTTTTATGAGGAATTTGAGGATCCATGGGGTTTGATATCTGTGAAGTATCTTGTCAATATTGGGGTATCTGTCAGTACCCCAAGGACAATGGAGAATTATTATACCTGCCCCCAAGCCTGTCACATAGTGGGTCTGAGATAGATTAGCATGTGGCAAAGCCCACTGGGGAAATAATTCACACACACACACACACAAACACACACACACAGCACAGTTCCCAAAGCCCTGCATGCGGGGTCTCCTGAGAACCTGGGCAGGTTTTCAGCAGGATGCCAGCCCATGGTGTGGGATCGCAGCGCTGCCTCTCAGCACCTGGACCGGTGTCTTTGGGGTTTGGACAGCGTAAAAGGACACAGACCTCTAGCAGAGCTTGCGACCGTGAACTTTCCCCACTGTGTTCTTTTCTCTTCCTTTTTCCTTGTTTACTCTGCTCAAGTCTACGCCGAAGAGCCAGTTTCTCCCTCACTCTTCACTTTTACTTTTTCAAATAAAACTTTGTCACTGTGTCCTGCTTGTTTGGTCCAGTTCTTTGTTCCGGAGGAGAAGAACCTGGAAACCAGCTCGAGAAGGAGATACAAGCACCACAAAACCGGGCGGCGTTTAATTGATGAGCCATTTTTAGAAACAGCTACCCGACAACAGGCCTGAAGAGCTATCGAACTCCTGAAGTCATCGGTGAATGCTGGTTTCTCCCGGCCCTCCTGGGAAAAGCAGGAAGCTCAGCAGCAAACACTCAGGTTGCACCCAAACATCTCATGTGAACTCCAGTTCTGCTTGAGAGCTGTGGGACTAAGTCAACTTTTTGAACCTTATATCAAATGATATTAGTAACTGGAGGGAATAAATACGGCAGCAAATATACAAGTGATGAGGGAAAAGGTAGTTGTAATGGATATTACTGATAAGGGCGGTTTCTCTCTCCTTAGCCACAGGCCATCTCATACCCCTGGGTGGTGACTGGGCGGGATCTGGAGGCTGTGTCCTTGCCAGCTCGCACATGCCCTGGCCTCTCAGTAGGGGGCGCTGCGGGGACACTCGGGGAAGAAGGGCCTCTCCTCCTGATTCCTGATGCTTTCTTGGCTTCTTGCTTCTGCCAGGAAGCAGCCCCCATGGCATCTTGGGGGACAGCTGCGCATGCTCACTCCTGATGAGTTTTGGTGGCCACCGTGAAGACAGTGTCTTCTGCATTTTCAGTAGCAGCTTCCCAGCCTTGGCTGCACACCGGTGGGCTTCCAGTTTGCTAGTCATGGCTGTGGCTTTCTGCCTGCTCGCTTTGCCCACCAGCTGCTTGCCAGCTCCTTCTCTGGTCTGGGTGAGAGGGCTCAGGAGGGCTCTTTCCTTTACCCACTTAGCCACAGCCTTCTGCAGAGCAGGTCGGCTCTACCCCAGGGAGAACCAGTGAGCTTTCCTGGCATCTAGCAGAGTCCAAAGTCTACGTCTCCATTGCCGCAAAGGGCCATCCGTGTGGGGGCCCCGTCTGCTTAGGGTCTGCTTCCTCTCTAGATGCTGCCTGTCAAACTTAGGGGGGTCTTTAGGGTACTTTTGATCAGTTAACCATAACTATTATAGCTCTTAATGCCATCTATGACATTTTCTCTGTTCAAATCACTGTGTAGGTTTTGTCTCCTGATTGGGACTTGACTGTGTGGCTCTCAGGAGACGAGTAACACTGGTGTGGTCTGAGATCGGTTTGGCTGTGTTTTTGATGCTGAGTTCAAGGCCACGTTGTTGTTTGCCACAGGAAGCAAGAGTCTCTGGTCTGTGACAGCACACAGTCACTTGACTGTCCCCTGTGGCTGAATGTGATGAAATGCTAACTGCAGAAGCTCATGTGGCCACTGCAGTTGACCACTATGGCAGTGATGGTGACTGTGGGACTTGGGGTGGTACGAATCTTTCTTCACACACCTGAGCAATTGCAGAAAGAAAGTGACAAATTTTGGTCCTTTTCCTATCAGCGTGTCACAGATTGGGGGGTGAGAGAGCTTCCAAAACTGCCCCCAGGCGTGTATGTACTTGCTTCCTGCAGCCACAGGGTTGGTATTGCTAAAAGTCGGCATAGAGTTTACTGTGCAAGTGGCTGACTTACAGCAGCAACTGAGCATCGCGTCTTTCCAAATCTCACAGGACATCCACGGCAGGTTCCAGGTAGGAGTGACTGACACCCAAAAAGACGGGAACTGTGCAGATGTAGACAGGCAAAAGCCTGGCAAGCGTGAGTGGCAATAGATTCTGTGGGCGCTTAGTCAGGAAAGGTACAAGGTTAGCCTGGGCCAAATTCACTGATATAACTGAGTGTTCTGGGCAATGTGTTAGCCCGTGCATCCAAAGATGGCCTTAATAGGCATCTTGGGCTGTCAGCTGTCACTGTGTCCCAGTAGCAGTTTATATTAGAGGTTGGTGATCTTCTGTCCCTGGGTCAGCTTCTTGCATTTGTAATGTTTTATTGGAAACAGTCATATTTCATTATTTAAATACTGTCTGTGGCTATTTGTTATGCAGGACACCCAGTTATCCAGCATCCCACCAACATCACACAGTCTTCTGTACTGACCACTTTACATTGGTTAGATCAGAGGAGAAGAAAGCAACACGTATTTTGGATGCCTTAGAAGGACATATGTGAGCTAGTGGGTAGAGATAAACTCCCTTAGACTCAGAAGTCTTTTTTTTAAACTATTATGAACTAGGTTAAAATATCCCCTCTAAGATAAAAGAAAAGTCAGTGAAGTTGGTATTACCTAGGGGGAAAAAGTGGTGAAAAATTTGGTGGACCATTTTGGAGGCACTTTATAACACATTTGAAAATCACCTCTAAAGCTACGAGATTCGAGCATGAAAAAGCTCGACGTAGAAGTAGAAGACGCATCAGCAAGTCCAGGGAGGAGTTGCTCTAGTGTGTGTTCCTTGTGGTCCAACAGACCCAAGGATGTCTGAAACATTCACGGAAAACAGAAATTATATAAACCCCTGGAAATTGCCAGTACCAGAAACACAACATAGACTTCTAGAATTTGGGAGCAAATCTTTGCTGTCATTTCGAATTATTATCTTTTTCAAAAGTAGCCTTTGGCTTGCTACTGGTGGTGGTAGAGGCTGACTATTTGGGACAGTTAGCATGAGACGCAAGCTTGCCAATGATATTTCTCCCTGAGCTAAGCATTCCCTGATATTTCTCCCCATAATGCTGATCATGCACAGTGCAAACTTAACACAACTGAAATTGCATATGGTGGAAAAGATTTGGACAGGCACAAATGGAACAGGTGTGTGATCAGACTGTCCCTAGGCTGATTCCTGGCATCTTGTTTTCTTGTTGCCCCAGTCTATGGGCTTCCTGGGATGTTTTGTATGATGAGTTGATCAAAGAAGAGACCATCCAAGACTGGTTCGCAGGTGCGTCCACCCATTCTGCTGGAACGACACAAAATCAGGTGGCTGAGGCACTGTGGCCTCATCAAGGGGGTGGAAGCTGAAGGAAACCTTCCCGGTGGGTAGAACTGAGAGCCACCCCCATGGCTGTCTGCCGTGCAGCAGTGAGGATGCGTTGGTTCATGAATAGCTGGGAAGCTTTGGCTGGAAAAGTGCGGGATTGAAAAACAGGTGCTGAGAAATTTGGAGGAAGAGCCGTGTGAAGGATCCGCTTGGACTGGTTTACTTGCTACCTTATCAGTGAGTGCCCTCAGCAAGGGCATCTGTGAACGGCAGAGACAGCCTAGATCACCAGGCACAGGGAACTCCATAGCACGGGAGAAGCATTTTGGTTTTCATATTTCAAAGAGCTCCCTGCCAATTCCAGAGAATCAAGAGCTCCATGGACAGGACTAGGAGGGGACACAATTGTGTTGCTTTCTTGCCATGTCTGCAGGCAAAGAAAGGCTCCTGTCTTCGCTGTCCCGGGTGAATTCTCCACATCCCCAAGCTCCTCCCCACACAGTGTCTGAGTCCAGGAAGCCAGCAGGAGAGGGGCTACATGGCAAGGAGCTCCTGGGCCTTTCCTGCCCATCTCCCTGCCCACCACTGAGGACTGTAGCTCTTTAAGGCAGAGAGATGCAGGTCAAGGTAAAAACGCTTCCTTGGGAAGGTAGCCGCTTTCGATGGACATAAGCCGCTGGACCTGTGGAGTCCAGAGAAGGAGCTGCTGGGCTGGAGGAGGAGGGGGCAGGCATCTTGGGAGGGGAGGAAAAGACTGCACTAGGGGTGAGGGTGGCCCAGGCTTGAGGAGCGCATGACAATGACGAGGAGAGGGTCACCACAGAGGCGGACTGTGAGACACAGGTAAGAGGAAGGGCACATGCAGGTCAGGGATCCTGAGTCCCTGAAGCTTGACTCCCGGTCCCCAGAGGCCCAGACAGCTCCAGGTCTGGTGTGTAAGGTGCAGCCTCAGCCGGCGGGACCATGGCACCTCCTTCCTGCCCCCGACATGTGCAGAGCCTCCTCCGGGCACTTGGCTCCCAGGGCCTACAATGGACGAGCACACGACAGTGAGTGAATCAAAGAGAATTAAACCTCAGTCACCACAACTGCTAACTAGGCTCCTCCTCATGCATTCTAGCACTTGGCTGAGGGGACTGAAAGGAGACATCTGTCCCTTCAAGGGAGATGTGCTCCTGCCTGTGAGGTGTGGCCCACACAAACATGATGTGTTCACTCACTGTAATGTGACAAGATGTAATTGAGTCTAGACCACAGCATGGCCTGTGGGCCGTCCTCTCCCTGTGGGATCCAACCCTTCCTGCCTGCCGGATTGGATGAGTGAATGAGGGCAGAAAACAGATGAACATTTGATTGATGAGTGATGAATGGATGGATGAAGGAATGAATGGATGGATGAAGGAATGAATGGGTGGATGAAGGAATGAATGGGCGGATGAAGGAATGAATGGATGGATGAAGGAATGAGTGGGTGGATGAAGGAATGAATGGATGGATGAAGGAATGAATGGGTCCAAAAGACAGATCTAGAGTCAAAAAATACAAGGTAAAAACAAGACATATTTTGGCTGATATAAAACTTACTAAAGATCAATATAGGTTAATTAATCAGTGTCTCTTTAAAGAAATAGCCTTCCCACCCCTGGGGTGAACAGAATAATCTCCTTCTAGGAACGCCACCACTGGCCACTTCTGCCCCAACACACATGCTAAGCTGACACACAGATTGAAGTCGATGAAGCTATGATACAAGTGGGAGGCAGCCACTTGGGGGAGTGTCACCCCACATATCAGAGCAGGGAAATATGTGCTCCTTTATGGAATTCGTTTCTGAATTCCATAGGTTCTACAACCCTGTTCTATCAGGTACCTTAATATAGATGCGTGGAAAGAAGTGAAAGAAGACACCGAAAGCTTGGACGATGGCCCCAACCCTGTACTGGCTACATCATGGATGATAAAATAAAGATGAAATATCCCTTATTATTTGTGAGTTTTCTAAATCTATCAGAAGTATTTAATTACAGCTATAAAAGTTGTCATCCAAGTGGCCTACCCTAACGTGAACATAAAAAGATAGAGAAAGTGCATGAAGTCTTCATTAGTTAATTAAGATTCTTGATTTAGTGAAGAGACGCATCACTGTGATAGATTAAGTCCATACAGTGTGCCCAGTAGTTATGGATTAAACTCCCCGAATAAAAATGACTTGAAAGAATAACGTTATTTCTTTGTCTCGCTCAGTCACTCAGTGCCCCCCCTGTGGTTTGGCAGATCACCTGTGCGGTCACATGTCAGGGGAAGCGTGTAGTGAGCACACGCTGCAGCACGCATTGGTGGCCAGCGACTCCTGTGCACAAGCATGGTCCGCCCAGAGGACAGTTCCGGCCCCAAAGCACTTGCATTCTACGTCTGTCTACACAGGCATCGCTGCAGTGGCAGCACCAGGGTGGTAACTGACCTGTCTGGGTGGATGATCTGGGAGCCGCTGACCGCTGTGTGTTCCCGGAGCCTGAGGGGGAAGAGAGAGGATTTGCTGCCTTTCTTCCCCGCTGCTGTGAGGCTGTCATTTTTCACAGCTGGCAAAGGAAGCTCAGCAAGGCTCTGTGGGAAGCGGACTACGCTCCGGAAGAGAGTGAGAAACACTGTCGTGACCCTGGGCAGGACACCGTGCTCATTGGACAGTGCGTTTAGATGCCCTTGATAGAGGAAGCTCACTGTCCGCTGTGCTACTGCCCTGCAGGCTCCCAAACTGTGTGACCATAAACAGGCACCAGTCACCAGCACGTGGAACGGTGAGGGAGGTGACTAAGTATGAGGTGGCTGTCACAGTCTCAGGCTCGTGTGAGTACGTTTACTTATTTACTTATTTATGGTACTGGGGGTCGGACCTGGGTCCTTTGTACTGAGCCGCCTTCCCAGCCCATTTTAATTTTTTGGCTGAGACAGGATCTCAGAAAGTTGCTAAGTTGCAGAGGCTGGGCTAGAACCCGTGATCTTCCTGCCTCAGCCTCCCAGAATGCACAGATGACAGAGGTGCACCACCACAGCCGGCCTGTGAGTGCATTCTGCGATGCTCTCGTGATGACATCACCTGAAGGTGCGTTTCTCAGGCTGCACCTGTCCTTAAGCAGCGCGTGACTGTACTTGGGTGGAGTCGCCGTTGTGCACGCTGCCTGAGCGGAAGTCTCTCCTGGATCCTGTCTCCCGATCCTCCCCCGTCTCTTTCTCCTCACCCCTTCACAAATCCGTCTCTTTCCTTTCCTTTCAGTGTCTTCATGCCAAGGCCTAATCTGACTCTCAACACCAGGGCAGCTGGCCAAGTCCAGCAAGGAGGGACCGGCAGATGTGTGAGGGACATGCTCAGAGCTGGAGACCTGGAGGGAGAGCACGTGCTTGGAGCTGCCACCTCCTCCAGAGGCCCAGGACCGCCACTTCCAGCTCTGAGCACTTGGAAAACTCAGGCAGTATTTTGCACTGTGAAAGAAGAACTTAGGGGTGCTTGTTGAAGATAGTGAGCAGACCGTACTGAGGGACAAGGACACAACCGCGGTCCGTGTGAGGACCACGACCAGACAGAGGGGTTTTGAGCAGGATGAGTGTGGAAGCTCAACTCTGAACATGGATGGTGTCTCTCATTCCTCTGTCACCGATCACGGCCCTGGCTGCGGACCTGGTACTCAGCACACTGTCCCTTCTGCTATCCAGATTTTCAATAGAGGGATCTTGCTGTGTAGTTCAGGCTGGCCTTGAACTCATTATGTAGCCCAGGCTGGATCTGAACTCACAGAGATCCTCCTGCCTCAGCCTGGCAAGTGCTGGGATTACAGGCATGCGCCACCACACCCAGCTCAGTAGTTTTTAGCCTCCTGGATTTCTGCTTGGAACACTTTACGGACCACTGTTCTTTTCTGTGCTGAGCATTCATGATTTGCTTTAGCTCTTCTCATTTTTCTATCAGTGTCTTCTTTAAACTCACTGGCCATTCATTTTAGTAGGATCATTATCTCTCTAATTATATCTGCTTTCAATTCACCAAATGTCTTATTGATCTGTTTTGTTGCCTCCACTGTTAGACTTTCTTTGGCTGTGCGGAGGGAGCAGAGAGGGATGAGGGGAAGGAGACACAAAAAAGAAAGAAGATGTCTTGTGTACACATACAAACTCCTCACCAAATGGTCAATCTTTGTGTCCTGAAAATGTACTGATAAAAACACAGGAGAAAACAAGCAGACGGCATTCCAAAGAGAACCAAAGGACTAACAGAGGGAGCAGGAGTTCATTTTTCGAGGAAAAACAAACAAATTCTATCTGAGGTTTAAGCAAAAGAAAGAACAGACACAAAGGAGTTTATCATCAGGGACAGAGTGGGGAGTGGCAGGTGGAGGACACCAAGGGGACACAGGGCAGAGGGCAGAGGGGGTTGAATGGGTCCAGCAAGGTCCTGGCTGGAAGCCGGCCAGGGTTTAGTCCTCCCCCGGGCAGCGAGGAGGCAGGACCACTGCACTAGAGAGAGCCGGCGATCAGACACAGCCGAGGGGCTGCGGTTAGACAGATTCTGTGGGTTCTTGCTAAAATCGGACGATGCAAAGACAGACATGACAGTCCAAATGCCAGGCTGATCCCTGAGAATTTCAGAGCCTGGGTTTGATCAAAGTGGGGATCTGAGAACTTTCTTCTGAGAAGCGGGATCTCTTGGACAGTGGGGATCGCAGCCCCAGGCCGACGTGCCTGATTCCTGGGAAGCTTAACTCGGAGCAAGTGCTAGGAAAGCTTGTGTCCCCCACCCCCGTATCCTTCCTGGCAGTAATGGCTGGAGTCTTCCCATTGATCCAGAGTCCCCAGTTACCCAGTGCAGCAGCCCTAACCGTCACGGGAGCGGACAGGTCTGGGCATGGTGCTTTTTGTGTGGAAACATAGCCATATCTTGCCGCCTCATACCCTTTGTCTTACCTCCTTACCGTCCAGCAGCTTCTCAGTGGGTTCCTTCATCTTCTCTCTGATCTCTGAATACAAAAATAAATACATAAAGAGCTAAAAGCAGGTCCTCCAGCCACACGCGATCTCTGCGAGGGCCGTGCCTTCCTGTCAGCCCGTCCTGCCGCCTCTGCCTGGAATGGGCGCCCCTCATCTGCCATCCCTCGGGGCAGTAATAGGGGAAATGCTTTGACTTTCTGTCAACCCTGCCCTGCCTAGGTCAGCTTTCCAACTGTCTCAGTTACTTTCTTATTTCCAGGACACAACCTGTACCTGACACCCACAATGTAAAGGTAGAGAGGTTTATTTTGGCTCTCAGTTTGTAGAGTTTCAGTTCACGTTGGCTCCAAGGCCAAACAGCATGGTGGAAGGGACTGGGCAGAAGGGTGCTGCTCACCTCATGGCTACCAGGAAGCAGAAAGCACCACGGGAAGGCACCGGAAGGGAGAACCCTTCCAGGTCACACCCATCGTGAGCACCCCTTCCGGCCAGACCCTGCCTCCTCATAGCGGTCAGCTCTACGCCTCCATCTGCAGTCCTCTTCCAAAAGCCCAAGCTCTGTGTGCATAAGGCCCTTGGGGTCCTGCAGATCTATGCCATAACACTATCCTTCCAGCTGTGTGACTTTCTATCTCCATCATAATATTTATAATTGAATGGTATCTTTACGCCTTCCCAAAATATATGTGGGTGCTTTGATCTTCCTAAACACATTCTTGGCCACCAAGACCTGGTCTAAGATAAGTGAGTCAGTAGCCGTCCAGCTAGTCCATAACTTAACACTGCTCGGGAGGGAACAGGACAGACACTTGCACTGGAGACCTTTACCCCGAGTCAACCTTTACCACTTCCGACATGGGGATTCAGAACCGCGCTTCTGACGGCCGCCTGGCTAGGGTGTACGGAGAACTGCAGTCCACGGGCCGCTCCTCGCTGCCCCAGGCTCAGAAACGTGCCCGTCACAGGTGCTTTGGGTCCACACGCCATGCACGGCTGCTCCTCAACAGCTCAACTCCATCTGAGGCTAGAAGGAGAAATTTATTAAAAACACTGGCAAAGCCTGTCAAAGTGAGACCTTTCATTTCTATAATTCCTACCATCTGTAACATCTTATGTTACATAAGATCCCCAATTACCAGTAGCTGTGTTAATCCATCATCTGTCTTAAATATTTTTAGATATTCTTTATATACTCTGCTCAGCCCCCCTTGCTAACAGTGTGTTCCCTACTTGCCACGGTTAATTGCGTGCTGGCTTTATCTAAATGTGGGACTATCCAAAATCTCTGGGGAATGGTTGTGGAGATGTGGAAGAGTCTAAAACCCAAAGGGAAAAATTGCAAGGCTGAAAAGTGATAAGAACTATAAGAGTAATAAAACCCAAGATGTGTAATTGCTACTGTAAAAAAGAGGGGAAAAGAAAGTGCTCTAAGGGATACAGCTGCAGGTATGCTTGAGTGTGTAAAATAGATGAGCATATTGCTGAATCTTTGTTGGATCTTTGAGCAGAATTGTTTGCAGTCTCGCTGTTTGAATGTCTGCTATGTATCCATTAATTTTGTAACTTGAACAACTACATCCAAGATGACAATATGTAATTTATCAATTAGTGATTTCTTAGTGTTTTTTTCTTTTTTCTTTTAGAATTCTGTATTGTTGCTACCCTTTTTCTTTTGCTTTTTTTCCTCTTTAAATAAAATTTTTAAAAAATGCATAATTGCTATTGCAAAAAAGAGAGGAAATAGGAAGTGCTATAAAAGATATAACTGCATGAATATTTAAGTGTGTAAGATTGATAACCAGACTTCTAAGTTCTTGTTGGATTGTTGAACAGATCTGTTTGCAGTCTCACTGCTTGAATGTCTACTTTGTATGCTCTAATTTTGTAACTTGAACAACTATTTCTAAAAGGACAATATGTAATTTATCAGCCAGTGATCTCTTACTGTTTATCCTTTTTTTTTTTTTTTGGAAATTCTGTAATATTTCTACTTTTTTCTGTTTTTTTTCTCTTTAAATAAAAATTTTTTAAAAAAAATTACAAGGCTTTTAATTGAGGGGAAGCAGTCAAATTTTCCCCTTTTATCACATATTACAAATATAATTTTTACAGGGTGATCATTTCTACATAAGAAGTTGCTGTATCAGGTCAGTGTTGTTATTTGTAGTAATGGGAAAAATACAATATACTTTGAGGAAATTACTAATGTACCTATTTCAGGACGCATGTATTGCATTTAAATTAATTCTTAGTTATCTAGTTTTGGTGCTAAAGGGTTATTTACTTGTCTTCAGGTGTCAGATGCACAGAAGTAAACTCTTAGTTGATGGGAAGAGGATCCAGGGATGGGGGAGAAGGAGGGAGGAGAGCAAGGGGGAGGTGGCACACACCTGCAACCCCAGCACTTGAGAGGCTGAGGCAGGAGGATGGCCGAGAGTCTGGGGCCAGCCTGGGCTGCATAATGAGTTCAAGGCCAGCCCGGACTATGTAGCGAGACTCTATCTTTAAAAACAAAAACCTCAGCACATCACAAGAGACATTTCTCAACCTGACATCTACATAACGGCAGGTACATGAAACCTGCAGTGAAGCTGCCTTTAGCAGTGAGAGGCTGCCACTTATGAGTGGGGACTCGAGGAGAATACGGGCCCCTTCTCCTCAGTGCTGCAGTTTCAGTGTCACAGGTTAAGCCAAATAAAAAGGGAGTCAGATTGAAAACAATTAGTAAAGCTGTCATTATTCACAGGCCATTTCTGTGGAATGCTTTATACATTTAAGCTAAATGTGGATAGAGCTAAACAAGTGGATTTACTATCCTCCTGGGTCAGGAGTCAACATCGTTAACATGCAGGTTCTTTGTAAACTGATGTATCTTTATGTCTACATTTATATCTGTATCTATGTCTATATCTATATAGATAGATAGATGTGTATACATATCCATCCTAAGCAACATCAATAAAAGTCTATCACGATAAGATTGTTTTGGTAGAATTGCTTAGCTAATTGTAAAATTCTTATGGGAACAGAAAGGATCTAAAGTTGCCAAATCTAATTTGAGAAATAATAAAATCAAAGAATTTGAATTATCTGAGTTTAAGATTATTATTACACAGAAAATAAATACAAATTAGAAAGTTCAAACTGTGTAGAGGACCATATGGAAGACTCCCCTTGAACAAAGAGCGATCATGTCCACTTTGGCTGCACCTGGCCCTGTCTCCGTGTACCGACAGGTACAGAGTAGGCTAAGCCACTTCCTTCTCCTTCGATTGGCTCTAAGCAGTGTCAGTAGGGCTGGCTGAGGTGCTGATGCATGATCTTTGAAACTAGGTGACAGTCACTGTTTCCCTGCCTTGTGACTCCCAAAAACACATGGTTGAGTCCAGTGGAATGAAGAGCCACAGTTCCCGGGTTTGCTGAATTTAGGCCTGAAGATAAGACGCACCACCCCAAAACATCGGACCCCACCTCGATTGTGTTATGCAGACCGGTCTTTCTGCACATCCATCTCCCTGCGTGTTACGGTGGTGCCGTCAGGCCTCCTACCCAGCCCGGCTCACAGCTCCCACCATCGTGGCTGGACTCAGAACCCCCTGGGTCCCCATAACTACACAGATGGCTTAATGTCCTTAGTCTCACCGTGACTTGCACCGGGAGTGTCGACTGGGATTAATTTACTGGAATTCCACTCACTTTCCCATAGGACTATAAATATGTGCTCCCTGGACTGCAGTGGGAAAGCTCTGTATAAAATGTACCTAACACCATGCGCAATTAATTATTAGTTCAATTTGATTCTAAATCCAAATGTAAAATCTAAAATGCTAAAACTTTTAGAAGAAAAGCTCAGAGAATAAGGATACGACTTTGAGTTAGATAATATTTCTTACATGTAACACCGGATGCATCCTCCATAGCAGAAAGGGAACTGATAAATAGGACTTGATCAAATTCTCTTTCTCTAAAGCTGCTGTAAAGAAATGACCAAGATAAACCAGGAACAGACATTTTAAAGTCACACAACTGATGTCCTAGCCCTTTCCTTGTTGCTGGGTCAAACTGCCCGAGACAAGGAAGGAGAGGTTTATTTTAACTCACTTTGTAAATTTATTTATTCAGGTTTTTTTAAAAGAGAAAAAAGCACAGAAAAATTAGAGAGCAATCAGGCAAACAAACAAATAAACAAAAAACAAAAAAAGCCAAATGATAACAACACCATAATGATAAAGGATTTCAAAGTAAAATGATAGGAATTTAACAATGGTTGTTATATTACATATTGTTATCTTCAAAGTAGTTGCTCAGGTAAATACCATTTTGTCTTGGTAGCATAAGAAACTGAAAGTAAAAGAGATCCAAAAGTTACAATAGATAGAGTGAAAGGAAAAGGAACTGCTCAAAGGGAAATCACACTGTTTGATCCATCTTGCATGCCTGCATCTGCTACCCTGAGCAATTACGTAGGTTCTCTGAGATGACATCTTGCTCTGTAATTCAGGCTGGGCTTGAAATCACTATGTAGCCCAGGCTGGGCTTGAACTCCTGGCAACCCTCCTGCCTCAGCATCCTGAATGTGGGCTTACAGGAGTGCAACACCTCTCCCAGCGTGGCTCACATTTTAAAAGCTTCAGTCTTTGTGTGGTTGGTGGAAGGGCCTGGGCAGAATTCTGCTCACCTCATGGCAGACAGGAAGCAGAGAGGCCAAAGAAGGAGTCGGCAGGGAGATGAACCATTCCGGATCACAGCCTCAGTGGGCCACTCCTTAGACCAGGCTGCCTCCTCACAGAGTCAGCTACCAGCCCCTGTAACCCACTGGCCCGTCTGTGACTGCATGAGCCTTAGAGAGACACCCAGATGTTAACAGTAATGACTACTAGAGGACTCATATCTACAACACACAAATCTCAAACCAACAATATCTCCACGGCTACTTTAAACCATTCATTCTAGTCTGTTTCTTCCTGACCAGTTTGAACATTTTTCAGTTTTCTAAGACTATGCCTTTCATCCACAGTGTTAAATTGCATTAAAAGTCCTTTCCCCTAACACTTTCCTAGGTCATTTTATCTCTGCTTCCCTTATAGTTCTGTCCCCATTTAAAAATTTAATATTGCTTAAATCGGTGTCTGTAATTTTGTTGGACAACTTGGCCACTATTTTGTCATATTTATTCGTCTGTCAGAAATGATTTGGGAACATGAAAAAAAAAAGAAGATATAACATGAAAAATAAAAAGCCAAAGATCTAAACAGATCTTTCCCCAAACAAGAAACATGGGAGAGAAATAAAACACATACAAATATTTGAACATAATTATAGAAATGCTAAATAAAACCACAGTGAGGCACCTACCACCCCAATCTATTGGAATGTGTAAGTTTTAAAAAGTTATTTGCACCATTTGTTGGTAAGGATTTGCAGGCATCTGGAGCAATCACACAGTGTTGATATAAATTTAAAATGGTACAACCACTTTGGAAAACAGTTTGATGACTTCTTCAAATGTTAAAATATATAATTCACTCACGATACTCACAGATAAAGCGTAACAGAAATCCCCCCTCCCAGCCAGAATACTTTAGTTTGTTAGTTTCGCAGGTGACAGTTCCTATTCCAGATTCAGTTGCTCCTGTCTTTTAGAAATGGCTGCTCACTGTGATGCACATTGTAAGAATCAATCCCCGGTGGACACGCCATGCCGCCTCTGTACTTCCTGCTTGCTTATCCCATATAGGCCCTAGACCACCAGAGATCGGGACTTGATATCCTGGGAATGATCCTAGTCAGTGCCTATCATTGTAAAATGAATCTGACTCCAAATCCTGGGTTAAGTTTTGGTGTTTCTGCTCGTAATAGCAAAAGGAAGTTTTACATCTATGCAAAAACTTGTGAATGGATTCTCATGACAGTTTTATCTGTGAAAGCCAGGAAAATTGTAAGTGTAAAGATCAGATTAACAGCCATATAAAAAATTTGTCTACCCATAGATTTCAAAGTATTTATGGTGAATGAACTATGTTAATAATAAAATGAATACACATCTTATGATTCTATTTACAAAAATTCTACACAACATAACTGAATCTACAGTCAGACCTTTGACTGGTGGCTGGTGGGTGGAGGGGGCTGGGGATTATAAAGGGCCAGTGATGGATTTGGCCTGCACGCTGGCTGTGGAGATGGTTACACAGTATATGTGTGGGGGTGTAAATGTCAAACCCAACAAAAACATACTGTAAATAGGTATGGTCTATTGTAAACCAACAAACCTCAGTAGAGATGCTTAAAGATCCAACTAAGTTGGCTAGTTACATGGAAATGTTAATTTTTTGCATTGTGCATATATGTGTGTAAATACACACTCACTCCTAGACACCCTACATCCATGTGCAGACACACACTGTCATAAATTTTGTGTGAAAAAAGAGGTTAAAATGTATTTATAATATGGCCCTACAGTATTTTCACAAATTAAAATATTATTCTCTGTCGACAACAAAAATAATGAATGAAAAGATGCCAAAATATGAAAGACAAATTTTAAAAAGTGATGTAGAATGGGAAACAGCTATTTTTTTGAGTGATGTCTTCCATGGGTCACTTACATCAAGACCAAGGCTAGGTTTTCCAGGTCAATGGAGTGGGACCTGCCCGTGAAGATGTCTTTAGTAGTGTCTCCACTGACCCACTGACTGACCCTCCATTACCTTATTTATGCAGTAGTTTTCTGTCACTGTTGACCAAGGAATTCTGAAAATGTTTGGGTTTCACAAACCAACAAAGAGAACTGTTCTCCAAGGAAGGGCTCTATCCACAGTGAAACCGTAGGTCCTTGAACGTCAGTGCGTTTGTTATTTCTCTCCCTCATTAGGACAATCCCTCTCTCCTTGGGCCACCATTCCAGATGCCATCGTACCTGCCAATGTGCCCATTTTACACAGTAATGATTGCACTGGACTGGGACACCATGACACACAGTTTATGCAGTGTTCCAGTTCTGAGAGTCTTGGTGTGACCCAGTAGCCTTCAGCATTTAAGGGCGCTCACACTGCCTTCTCCTCTCCCACCCCTGCACTTTGGTGGGACCAGGAAGTTTGGTGATAAACATGTGACTCAGTCTCCTTATTCTTCCCTACCCACATGCATCACTGAGTAAACACCCATGTCTGAGGCCTGCTTTAGTTTGAAGATCCTGGGGAATTTCAAGTAGAATTAGCATTATTAGCTACATATAAATGTGGAAAAAAATAATTTTATGTTAGAGAACTGAAAGCAAGTTTTGTAACTGGTAAAATAATAAGTGATGCACAATCATGCAGACTTTATCTCATGGAATGCCGTATATCTCAAGTTAATAAGTCTAACTTTATAGTATTACTACAAAGTGCTAATGCCCGTGAGAAATGATAGGTGCCCTGTGAAATGTGGAAGATTTTCATAATTTGAGAGTTGCAAACTATTACACAGTTAGCTAGTGGTGGCGAATCTTTGCTACCCATGTTGCAGTGGGCACACACAGTGTTCTCTGTCGGCGATCAAGCTAAGTTACCTCACCAGGTGAGCCACAGATAACAGTTTTTTTTTCTCAACTAAAACCTTGGTATTGAGGTTTAATTGCAGTGTTGGAACTTTGAGACAAATAAGTGCTTTTGGGTTGCAGCTTGGGGACTCAGTCTCTTAAACATTTGCCATCACTGCAGTTAGCTCACCCAAGGAGATTCACAAAGTATTTTTTAAAAATTGTTATCAAAAGAATAAATAAATAAACTCTTACAATTTGTCTCACAAATATTTGAAATTGACCACTCTCCCTCATGGAAGAGCATTAGCGTCTTTGAGAACATGTTCTATGACTCTTGCCAAAGATGCAAATGGAGTCCAAAGTGTGTCACAGGAAGGTGTGTGTGGTCTGGGGAAAGATGAAGCAAAATAGGCTGGGGACAAATTGGTATATTGAGAGCACTTTAGAAAGCATGTGTATTAAAATTTAATAATTAGCTGGAAGCGTGGTTCTTAGGAATAAAAGGCTTTTCCATGATTTTGGCTTGAGTCTCAAACACCATACTTACATGTGAACACTCAACATGTTCCCTGGGCCTTTCTAAAGCTACTTTCTGCCTTGCTGTGTGACATTCAGAAATCCCATAAAGAAGAAAAATTCTCTTCCTAGTGACTTGATTTTTAGAAGTAACATATTACTTTGATAACTAGAGTTCTGGAGACAAAGTTGAGCCAACTATAAAGCGTGTGGATTCCAGAATAAATGAGCCTGCAGTGTTAGAGCAAGCGCTGCGGGTGCTATCCAAGGTGCTGAAGCAATGTGTCTCCTTACTGCAACACTGCTTCTGTTGCTCTCTGCCTTTGACGGTGTCAGACTCCGCATTCTGACAGCGTAGCAGCCTTGTGCTATACCTAGCGAGACCTCCTGTGATTAACATCCCGCCACCTGCCCTTGTCAGGACTAGCTGACTCCAACTTTTGATCTAGAACAGTCTGATTTCTTATCTGAACTTCTGGTGGATCAGCCACAAGCTGCAAGCTCTCCATTTCCAGAGAAGTTAAACATATCTTGACAGGTAAGCAAACATTTTTTCCAGGAATACAGCTGACATCCAGGGGAGCAGATAATTTGCTCCTGTGGATAGATGCTGAGCTGAAGAAATTATTTCCACACAATCAGGAAATGCTTTTAGGAATTGAAAGTCTCACCTTTTCAGAAGGCTTCTACTGGCCCTCAGACTAGATTGAGACCAGATCTCTGCCGCTAGGAATTCAAAATCTTGTGGAGAAAGAAAACATGTATTTCCAAGTCCAGCACAATGGCCTATATTTGGTAGAAAATACATTAACTACATTAGAGACCCAGAAGAGACAGTTTTACATGGGCTGGAGGTAGTTAGGGAATGTCTAAGGAGAGGGTGGGAGAATTCTGAGCTGGATGAAGAGGTAGGTTTTCAGTACAAAGAAGATGGTGTCCATCAAGGACAGTATTGTGGGAGTAGAAATGCCTAGGGAGATAGCACATTTGGGAGATAGCAAATCCTAGGGCTCTCTGACCTTCCCACACACGGTCTATCTCACCCTCTCCACCCACATTCCCGTACAACACTGCCATCCTGTACACCTCCTGTGCGATTGCACAATTTCTGTCACCCAATTAGTGATAATTGTGCCTCAGATAAACCTCACTGGCTATGATATTGCCACTGAACAAAGCTATTTCTCTTATCTAAAAGAAAGAAGTATCTTGTCAAATACATAGACAATCAAAGAAAATACTTCACTAGCCTTCTTCAAGTCCTTGTGGCATTGTCTAAAGACATTCTTCAAGGTGAGGGATGTGCTAAGACTTTTGGTTCTCACACCACAGTGCTGACATCCTTGACTTTGGCTGGTTTAGGAGTGGTGAAAAAATACAGCCCCAACTCGAAACAAAGCCTGTCATGACGCAAACAGAGAAACTTTGAAAATAACCAGGAAGCACAATCAGAGAAAGCACCTGAAACTGTGAGGTTTGATGGGGGAAACTGGATCACCTCAAAGAGAACAAGCTTTAAGAAGCTCAAGGGAGGGTCCACGTGTGAGACTTACTCATGTTTCAGAGGGCATTCGATGGAGGCATTTTGTAGACCATATTTTCAGAACATGCATTTCCAGCAGCTATAGGAATTTTCAGACTGTGTGTAAGAAAAACAGGCAAGCACATGGCTAAAGCAGAAGAAATCAAGAGTTTGTCAGACAGAGCCAGCAAAACCCTCTCTCCTGAGGGATGACACTTGCACCAAGATAAGGTCTCCCTCTGTTCACCTACTAAGGGCTCCTAGTGGGTACATCTGTGAGGTTCTAGACCAGCCCCCACCAGGATTTGGATCCATCAGTGTATTTCATTAATATGAACAGTTTAAAGAAACTCATCAAAGCTACTTATATTTTGGTGGCTAAATTTAATATGGAGCATTCAAAGAGCAAACTCCTAGACATTTTATCTAGCCATTGTTAAGGCAAGGGTAAAATTAGGTGACTAGAGGTTGAAAATACCTACCAAGCTTTATGAGTGTGGCCAGGCGGTCTCCTTATCTCCATCTCTTCAAGAGAATCCTTCATTAGAACCACCTCTCTGGCCAGCGTGAAAGGTATTTGGAATCCCACACTCCTCAGTTCCACATTTGCTGTGTCTGTACCCACACACTATTCATTTTGTGTGGCTCCTGGTTTGACACTCTTTAACGAGGTACACACATGCACACACACGCACACACATGCACACACATGCACACACACACACACACACTCTTTTCCTCCTCAATCCTGCCAGCTTTTGTCCACTTGTCAATTTACAGGACCTTTCCCATCCCTTCATGTCCCCAGATCATGCTGTGGACTGCACCTGTCTTCCACTCAGGGCGCCAGGGGAGCCTGCTCTTGGGGGACAATTCAATTTCAGGGGATGAGCTTTAGAAGGACACAGGTTAAAAATAATGCCCCAGGAAAGCTTCACGGTAGAAGAGTTAAAAGGATTGCTTTTGTGCTTACACTGTCTGAAAAATGGACTTTGGTCAAACAGGATTTTTAGAGATCATGCTAAATTCACAAGGAGCTACTGTCTTGAAAGCCAAAAAGAGCAGCTATTAGGGTATTGCAGCATCCTTGGACAATTAGTTCTTATACAGCTCCAGATATCAGCTATGTCTCTGTTCATTTTCTGGTTTTTTAGTTTAGTTTGTTGTTTTATAGTCAAGGATCTTTGCCGAAATTGTACAAGGCAGGTAGTAGCAGAAAACACATTTTGGGAATTCCATGCTGCATCTGAAGAGAATAAGGTGCAGAAAAGTGAAGGGCAGCCAATGTGATTCCTTCCAGGCAGGTCTAGCAAATCTCTATGAGGGTGAAACATGACATACCATTGGCCACTTACCCTTGGACAGCCTATAAAAATGGGGGGGGGTATCTTAAATATGTGCATATACCAAACTTTAGTTTTTCACTTCACAATCAAAAAGTCTGTGAAAAATGAGGCCAAAAAATGACAATAACTTCTGAAAAAAACATTTGAGAGCTTTAAAACAATTTTTGGTATACAAAAGCCTTTACCTTTGCAGGGAGAAGATTGTGTTCTAAAGTTTGGGGCTTTTGGAGCTAAAACCCCAAAGTCAAGTATTAACATCTAGGAAAATCTGTAGCTGTGTAAGATGAGAGATTGATGGAGAATGCTCTGAACCGTGCAGTGCAGCTGGAGCCCAATATTAAGTGGGCTTCATTTTTCTTTTGAGGAAGCATGTAATTATACGTATTCACATGTGACAATGTACCAACCACCTATATTTCCCGTTGCCTTGACATAAGAGTTTGGACTAAGAGCAAAGGTGAAGGTATTAACTAACTCCTGCATAATATCCAAGACCTTGCTGTTGATGCTAATGGGTCAGTACAATTCAAAGCACCCATTTCCACCTGATTTTTTACTATTAATTCCCAGCGGCACATGAACGGCTTCTGAGAAGTGTTAGAATACCAAAGTAGCTATGCATCCGAGAAACATCATTTGCTCCTTGCTGCTTATCCAAAAATAAACATCCGAGTCATGGAAAACACCATTTATTTGAAAACTATGGGACATCCAATATGAAATACAGTGAACATCGACACTGACACTGTCGCAAGCACATTCCCCTAAGCCACCCACGACTCCTGGAGCTTGGATCTTGCAGGTGACACCGACAGCTGATTGTCCAGGGACCCTGGATGCCTGGCAGACAGTGTTAAGAGATGGTGTCTCCCACAGCGGGGAAGCAGACGCCCCCATTCCCTGCTGGTGATCACAGACACACAACCTGCCCATCCAGAATTCACGGGCAACGGCGGAGACTCCGGGCTCATCAGAACACATGTCCAGCTGCATCTCAGCTTGGGGACAAGGCAGATGGCTGAACAGAAGCAGACCAGCAGCCCCACACATAGGTTTAATCCCATTTGATAGAAAGTCTAATCAAAAATTATAAATGTGCTCAACTATTTATACATTTATATATATATTTATCATTTGACAGGTACTCTCTAAAGTTTTCTCATTAAACCAGCTGAGAGGCAGCTCTGGTATAGACACATGGCTTGAGTGAATGTCCCTCGGGCCATGTTCAAGAGCCCAGTGGTGACTGGCAAGTCCTTTCTTCCTTTTATGCTTTCATCTCCTCTTCCAAGAGAGGAGGAAATGGATCCAAAGGTGATAAACATCGTGCACTCTGCTCTCTGAGGCTCAGCAGTTATTGGCCAAGTACCCCGAGTGGCTGCCAACCAGAGAAGTTCTTAAATTGGACACTGCATGAGTCTGCTCGCACTGCATTGCCGTTTTCCAGCCTCCTCCACGGTTGTAGAATTCCCAGGTTTGAGAAGGTCTTCTTGACAGCTGTTTGCTTCTGTTCCGAGGAGCAAACCTCTGTCTCAGCAGCTGTACTCACGCAGCTTTCAACCTCCAAGGAAAAGTCCTTTCCTCTCCCTGTTGACTGATACTTTACATCTAGACCAGGGACTCTTTCCTGTCATTTAACCACATTCTTAGCTTAAAAAAAAAAAGTGTTTATTCCCTTTTGCCGAAGGACTCAAGGGAATGCTGGCTGGCAATCTTACCTCTCATTCACCGGGAGGCTGCTACTGTGCCCAGACCCAACTTCCAGAATTCTCTTCACGATGATCGGGCAACTCTTTGTTCTGGCAGGAATTAGCAAGCGGTCATACAGGCCAGTCTTAGGAGTCCCCTACAAGGGTCCAGTCACATCCTGTACTTGTACTTCCAGGCCACATGGTGAAGGAGGAAGCGTGTGGATTCAGGAGGGAGGAGGCATCTTAGGTTCTGGTCCCACCTCGTAGCCATCCCATGGGACCACATCCAGGGGCCTCCTCCTGTGTCTCACAGAACCAGTTTCCAAGACTGCATTCTAGATGAACTAGGTCTGCACACAGAAATAGCTGCAGACTAGGCAGGTGGGCAACGCTTAGGGGAGTCTACTTACAAAGGGGATGGGTAGAGTCAGCCACTTTATTGGCTCCCAGCCTTACAGGGCTTTCACTGATTGTTTTAGTGGCCCATTTTACAGATGGAGAAGGTGCAGTGCAGATAGTCAAGGGGATTGCTCAAAATCACACTGTGAATCACTAGTAGGGCAGGAACTAAACCCAGATACTCAGATCACAGCTTTCATACTGTGCTCAGCAGCAGTTGGGCAGGGCAGGGTGGAGCTGCCTTTTCACAACGGGGATCCAGGAAATGTGGATGTTGTCCCTCTAAGCCCACTTTTCTGGTAACTGATACGTTGGTCTTGACTTTTGTTCCCACAGGAAGAGCCCACAGAGGACAGGGCAGGCCAGCAGGAGGGGCTGGGTGTAAAGCACTTGCAGGTAGCTAGCTGCAAAGTCAGATCTCAGCCAAACTCCATTTCCTCCCCTCTGTAGGCAGAGAGTGACACTGGGAGATGACTGTGCTGACCTCTCTCTCTCTCTCTCTCTCTCTCTCTCTCTCTCTCGTGTTCTCAAAGCAATCACTGGCCTCAGTCAGTCCAGCTGCAAGAACCCATCCATCTATTCCTGCTGCTGTTTCACTAACTGATTAAAACACAAGCTCTTTCCCTCTTGCAAAAGTAAAAGGGGGGCTCGGAGGGATGGAACAGATCCCGCCAGAAGGGTAGATTCTGATGAGGACAACACGCACAGCCGGGAAGCCAGCATGTGTGGCTCGCAGGCCGAGAACAGAGGGCCGTGTGGAACTCAGAACACTCGCGTGCTCCACATGCATCTTCCGTTTCTTGCCTTCTGGTTCTGTTGGGGTAATAGTTGCATCTCTTGTAGCCGAGCTGACGGATGCAGGAAAGCAGAGACACCTTGTGTGTCTATGAACTATGCTCCCGGAGAGATAATACATCTAGAATTAAAACACTACCACAAACTATTAGGCATTTCTGATTGTTACGGCTATCATTGAAAGACTTCAGGACAAGATTAAGGTCTCCAAAACTGGCCTTGGGAGAAGGGGTTTTGTTTCGGACACGGAAGGTAAGGCTCTCAAGTCGATTTATACTCTGCCGGGCTGAGTCAGTCAGGGTACAAATTAAGGTCCATAGATTTCAGGGATGAGAAGGAAATGGCTGTGTAAATACACAAGTATTAACATCAATCTGTATTAAATTATGTAAACATGTACATCTTCTGAGGTCACCACGCAGTTCCTCTTCTCAACGCAGGGCTCTACTGCAGCATGGCTCGAATCTGTTTGGAAGTTGACTCATCATTCAAGTGCTTTGTAGTGAACCTGAATGGGGAAGGAGGGAGGGAGAGAGAGCAGGAGACAGACAGACGGAGAGAAAGAGGGACAAGGTTAGAAGGCCAACAGAGCTGTGCAGAAGCATCCATGTGGCTGCTGCTCATCTGCAAACCAAACTTTAGACAAAGAGCCTCACTCAGTCCTGGGGATTGAACACAGGGCCTTCACCCTGTGCTACATTCCCAGCTCTTCTTTATTTTTAATTTTTATTGAGATAAGGTCTCATTAAGTCACTAAATTACCCAAGTTGGGCTCAAATTTGCAATCCCCCTGCCCCAGCCTTCCATAGCTTTGCATCCCACACTCAGCTTGGGTGCAGAATCCTAGCATCCGGGCAAGCCACACACTGTCACAGATACCGACACACGGATTTCCCAATCGGCAGACGCTTATGGTTCTCCGCAGTGAGGCGATACTTATACCCATCGCCACCACTAGGGGGCGCAAATGCAGGCGAAAAATCAAAAAGCCATGAAGTGATCTGCAGCCTCCCGTTAACCTGAGGTAAACAATGTGACCACCCTGAGCATCCGTGAATAGGACAGATGACAAGAGGGGTCGGGATGGGGAGGTAAAAAGGGTCAAGATGTGGTATGAATGTGCACCAATTCCCTCCATGAACGCATTCATTATGCATCATGAACAGATACTTGTAAAATAACATGAGTCCCTGAGTGAAGGGAAGTAAAGATACAATGTGTAATAAACTGTGGCCATGTCTGGGCACCCCCAGAAGCTTCCATTTCAGTCATGATAACCGTGCAGTGACCACCTCTGGCTTAACAGGTAAGGAAACACTCAGAGAGCTTCAGAGGACCACTCTGGGTCCCAAATCTAACTGACTCAGGTACAGTCTGTGACTTCTGACTTAAACCTAAGACAACTGCCTGGAAAGCTCTTTTCTTTCACTGCATGTCCCCCACTCCAGGGGACTCCTGGCCCAGCACAGCATCCGGCCCTCAAGCAAGCCAATTCTTCCTGCACATGGAAATCCCACCTGATGTGAAAGGTTTTTTTTTTTTTTTTCCACATAGGAAAAACCTTGGATAACTCATAGAATTTGGGGGTGCTCTCAGCTGGGTGTGGTGGTGCATTCCTGTAATCCTAGCACTCTGGGAGGCTGAGGGAGGAAGATACTAACATCCAACCCAGCCTGGGCAGTTTAGGGACTTAAGCATGACCCTGTCTCAAAATTTAAAAGGTGAAAAAAGACGGGATGCAGCTCACTGAGAAATGATGCTCTCATGGTGTTACATTTCTTCAGAATGAATGCTCGGTACCCCGGACCCCAGCACCAATTGCAGTATCTAGGGGGTTTGATTTGTAGCCCTTGCAGACTGCTGGCCGGTGTTGGCACGATTTACCCAGGAGCATAAATCGACAGCTTCCTGGAGAGACGTCACAGCTGAAAACTAAGAATCCGCAGCTCAGGGAGGGTGGAGCACATGTGTCAGCACAAGAGAGGAGGTGCTGGGCACCGTCCCCATGTCCCCCTGAAAATAAGACCTAGCCGGACAATAGTCTTGAAAACTACAGATCAAAATTCCAGCCCTACCAGCTCCTCAGTTACCGTCACCACTCCCTGGCTCGGTGCTGCAAGGCAGATGAGGACAGGGACAGGGTTGGCATTTTCAGTTCCAGTTTCCCAGCCTGAATATTTTCCAGCTAAGCCTGATTGCCAGGGAAAGAGGGCTGTGCGCGGTGAGGGGCTGGAGGAAGCCACAGCCAGGCACAATGAGGTGGCTGTGCACAGGACTGCCCTAGGAGCTGGAGGTCAGGCCCCAAACACACATGAGCTGCACAGCAGCAAATGCAGACCAGACGTCCAGCCCTGGCCACAGACTCAGTGCACATGGTCTGGGGCAGAGTCGAGCCCCAGTGCTTCTGTCCCTGTGTGTGCAGCTGGGTTTGGGGACCACTGTGGGTCCCAGCTGGGCCATTGCCGCAGTGATGTTTAGCAAGTTATGTGACTTCTTTCAACCTTAATTTTCCCATCTGTAAACAGAGAATGAGAAGGTGGTGCTGGCCTTGGGCAATTGCTGGGCAATGGACAGATATGTTCAAATGTAACAGGGCAGGCTCAGCATGCTGGCTCCTGGTCCCAGCGCGTGGACCTCACCTGAGGGCGTTGAGCAGTCCCTCCACGCTGTCCGGGGCCTGTTCCTTCAGAACCTTTATGCAGCCCTTCATCTGGAAGAGGAAGCACAGTCTGAATATCGGGGTGGCTGTCCCTGTCCGTCTCTCTGTCCCAGCACTGCCCATAGTGGCACAGCATTTCCGCCTACACCAACAAACTAGGTTCTCCGCCCCCTTGAGGCTGAGCAGCTGTGGCTCGTGGCTCTGGGCTCTGGGCACTGGGCACTGTGACCACCGCTGACTTTCACATCACACGACCATCATGCACTTTCATTTGGGGACAAACACCGGAAACTGATTTGTCACTTAATTCAAGCCAAGTGTAGGGATATAAAGCCTTCTCCCTGGTGCTGTGAGGAGTTACTAAATGTCTTACAAACCTGGTGATTTTATGCCTCTCTGTCCTCAATGCTTTCCTTCCTCCAGATGTTTGGGGAACTCTGACCACGTCTGTTTAGGTCTCAAATGAAGTTAACCTACTCTTGGGGACCTCTTCTGACCTCCCCAGGTAGACAGTAACCATCACCTCTCTGAGGTCCCAGCGCCACTCTGGCATTGATCAGACCCCCTGCAGAGTCGCCGCTCACACGAGGCCGTCTCCCTCACCAGCCCAGGAGCTCCTAGAGGCACAGATCCAAGCCTTCGACATCTTTTACAAGGCCAGGGAAGGGCAGCTGTCAGGAACAGAACCTCACGAAAGCAGAATGTCTGCATTTCATCTGTTAGCTTTACTAGCATTCATATGAACTTGGACAAGTTTCTTAACTTTCTGCGCCTTTGGAATAAAGTTACTTATCATTTGAGCAGTAAATGAAAATTAAATGCACAGAGCTCACATTCCCTTATGTATACGCTATAGTGGTTTTTTAGCAAAACAAGAATATTTCTTCAAAGAAGATAACCATCCATTCTAAACTCAGATACTCATGCGTGACATGTTTTGGACTGGCTTTGGCTTATGGCCTCTTTCATAATGGTTATGTGTAAACGTCTACTGTGGCTGTATTTCTGAGATGTTAAAAGTTTGATCTTAAAGACCGAACGCAATCTATAAATGACGGAGGCTGTCAGGGCATTTGGTAGGCACAAAGAGAAAGAAGGCTACTGTCAGTCAGCACTGTGTGCTGTGGTCTGGGGCTGGGGGACCCCTAAGCAAGCAGCTCTGTGGAGTGACATCAGAAAGGCTGGGATGTGGCCCCTTCTATTAGAGCTTCCGGTCCAGTGACAGAGGAGACATGGGCTGCGCCTCACCACGGTGTGCTGAGTGGCTGCAAAGCACCCTGAGGGACACTAGACAGTGATGTGGGAAGAGACTGAGATTCTAGTGCTTAAAGCTGGGAATATGAAGACAAGACACTGTCAGAGACACGGTTGGCGCCAGACCCAGAATGGGTTTAAAAGCACATTAGGAAATTAGGGGCTTTTTCTTGTAGAAAACACCCTTGACATTTTATGCTGAAAACTCAGAACCTCAAGTTGTGTGATCCCAGTTACTTCTTTCACTGGTAAACTTCCTTGTACCCACAGCCCCCTGGCTTCCTGGGCACACAGACTTGCTCTTGACAGTAATGGTGCAAGCAGTGTGCTACCCAGGCTTAGCCTTGTCAGAGTGAGGCTCAAGAGGTTCTACTCTGTCGTTGCACAGCTGTAAATTAATACACACTGCGAGATGACTCACAGGCAAATGCTGGGCTAACAGGAGATGTGCTTTGTCCCTTAGATCAACAGGATAGTACCTGCACCCAAATCATGGGCTTGCCAATGGTTTTCATTCACCTACCTAGCCATCCATCTATCCATCCACCCATTCATCTATCCATCCATCCATCCATCCATCCATTCATCTGTCCATCCATCCATCCATTTATCTATCTACCCATACTTACCCATCCATCTATCCATCCATACATCTATCCATCCATGCATCCATCCATTCATCTATATATCTATTTGTCCATTCATCTATCTACCCATACTTACCCACTCATCCATTCATCTGTCCATCTATCTATCCATCTGTCCATCCATCCATTCATCTATCTACCCATCCTTACCCACCCATCTATCCATCCATTCATTCATCTATCCATCCATCCATTCATATATCCATCCACCCATCAATTCTTCTGCCCATCCAGCCAGCCACCCAACCATCCATCTATCTATCCATCCATCATCCATCCATCTGCCCATCCACCTATCCATCCATCCATCTGCCCATCCATCCATCCATCCATCCATCCATCCATCCATCCATCCAGTAAAACTCCACAGAACATCTATTGAGTGTCAGGTGATAATTGCCAGATGTTGTGATACACAGAGGGGGAGACAACAGGTATGTAAATCATTTCCTTGTCATTGTCTAAAAAGTTTGACTTTGTGGGAAGGCTAGAAAATACAAACTTGTGAAGTTCTGTGAGGAACAGAGGAAAAGGAAGTAGGTACCCATGCAGGGCATAGAAAATGTATTCCTGGGTGAGATAACACTTGCAGAGCGGCTGAAAGAAATCTGCCCATCAGACAGGAGGAGAAAGGGCCCTGAGAGCAGGGGAAAAGGATCATGAATATTTACATACAAAGTCATGCCACTGGGCGAGGAAAGGGTTAACAGAGAGGAAACTGAAAGCTGTGACATTTGAGCATGGTGCTTGTAATGTAGGACCTCCCAACTTTTTTCTGGCTAGGACATGTGAGATTGGAATCAGCAGGGGACACTGGGCCAGTGGAGGGACAGAGAGATGCTAAGGGAATGGTCATCTGCTCAGCTACACCAGACTGAGGGACACACATCCCAGCTATGACCTGCTTGCCGTGCGTTTGAGGCTGTGCCTCTGTCCTGAGAACGGGACAAAGGGGGGCCGCATCAACGGGGTACAGAGGCCAGAGGAACAGGATGTGGAAGTGGCATTGCACAGCTATGCTTACGTCGATCTTGGACGTCTTGCAGAAGGCCCCCACGGGGTGCACGTGGTCATAGAGGATGATGACCCCCACCATCACCCGCATGCAGAACATAAGCGTCTCTTCACTCGTGAATCTGCTCCGGTACTCCCTGGAAGAGAGAAGAGGTGGCCACGGCACCGCTTTAGCAGAGCCCTGGACTGGGGCTCTGCTCCTTGAAGGGCCGCCTCTGCGTCCTCTCTGGAGAGCAATCCTGGGCTGCCACAGCAGGGTTAATGTGCTCCTGAAGAGACTATGGTGGAAACTCCCCTTGAATCCAGCCAGCCGGCAGTTCAGTGTGAAAATGAGAGAAATGAGAGGGCAGTAAATTCTTGCTTCTGCCCTTCAGTGGCCGGCCCATTGTGCTCATCACTCCGCCCATCAATCTTGAGTATTTTCCCTCTGGCTGTCCAAGATTACAGAGAATCATGGCTTCATTACACAGACAGAGCATGGGGCTTGATCCTGCAGAACAGCTATTGGGTCTGCAGCCAGAGTAACTCCCTTTGTTAAGACCCAGAGTGCAGACTTGACTGGACCGGTGAAGAAATGAGGAGCCAGGCACCGAGGTGAGGGTGTCTGTGGCACCTGCATTTGGTTCCTTACCTCCATGGGGGTCCCTGATGATTTAGATAATTTCGGCCAATGCTAGAGATTCCATTAGCATCTATGTCATGATGAATTGGCCCCATAATGAAGGTTGCTGCTATCTCTGACTTAGAATAAATCTTAATTTTAGTATAGATGAAGTATTTGAAATTAACGCCCTCTTATATATAAGCAGAGCATGTTTTATAAGGCACTGTGGCTTCCTAAACATTCTGAAAATAGAACATGCTTGGGGCATTTTATCAGACAAGGACATCAAGGAAGGACCAGAGAGGTCAGGAGACCTAGTCATTGGAACAGGAGGGGGTGCAGATGTATGCAGACCCCTGATTTTGAGAGGAGAGTTCCTCCACAGCTATGTTGCTTCACCATCAGTAACCCAACTCGTTCTTAACCCTAACAACTAGTAACCAGTTTAGGTACAAAAAGTGAGAGAGAGTGAGGGAAATGGGGGAGAGAGAGACATAGAGAGAGAGAGAGAGCCACTATTCTACAATAGTCATATCCCTTCTGCTCTCCTACTCCGATTCTAAATCTTTTAGGTCTTCTCTGTGATGTATTTATAATAATAGTTATCTAACCATATTCTCCATTTGGTCTTTACATAACCTTTGTATGTATATAGGTAGATGTGTGTACATATGTAGGTGTGTGTATATATGTAGGTATATTGTGTATATATGTAGGTATGTATGTATGTATATATATATATATGTGGGGTGTGTATATGTAGATGTGCATATGTGTGTATATATGTGGGTATGTGTGTGTGTATATATGTGGGTATGTGTGTATATATGGGTATTTCTATGTATATATGTGGGTAGGTGTGTGTATACATGTAGGTGTGTGTATATACATGGGTATGTGTGTTTATATGTAGGGGTGTGTGTATATATTTGAGTATGTATGTATATATGGGTATGTGTGTGTGTATACGTGGGTATGTGTGTGTATATGTATGTGTAGGTATATATGTAGGTATGTGTGTGTATATGTGGGTATGTGTGTGTGTATATACGTGGGTATGTGTGTATACGTGGGTATGTGTGTGTATACGTATGTGTAGGTATATATGTAGGTATGTGTATGTATATGTGGGTATGTGTGTGTATACACGTGGGTATGTGTGTGCATATATGTAGGTGTGTGTATATACGTGGGTATGTGTGTATACGTGGGTATGTGTGTGTATAGGTATGTGTAGGTATATATGTAGGTATGTGTGTATATGTGGGTATGTGTGTATATATGTAAGTATGTATGTATATGTGGGTATGTGTGTATACGTGGGTATGTGTGTATACGTGGGTATGTGTGTGTATACGTATGTGTAGGTATATATGTAGGTATGTGTGTGTATATGTGGGTATGTGTGTGTATACATATGTGTGTGTATATGTGGGTATGTGTGTGTGTGTATACACAGGCGTGTGTGTATATGTGTGCACTTGCAAGACTGGAATTGAACCAAGGGCCTTCATACTGAGTGACATTTCCAGCCATTTTAGTTTGTCCGTTTTGGAGACAAGATCTCATTAATTTGCCCAGGCTGAGCTTGAACTTGAGATTCTTCTCCTGCCTCAGCCCTCTAGAGTGCTGAGACTACGGGCATGCGCCACCACATGTAGTGGCTTCTGTATCACTGAGTAGCATCTCTGCACGTTGGTTCTCCTGTCTGACAAGCTCTGCAATCTTTGGAAGGTCCATCAGCCAATTTGAGTCTCAGCTTCCTGGACTATAGAAAGAAAGGTAATAGTGCCCGCTATCAGAGCTCCTTCTGAACTTGAAGCAGACGATATACCGGAAACTTTCTGTGCTGACCCACTGGTACGCGACTCCTCCTAACAGGCCCCAGCTGGGAGAACCAGCCACGAATGCGCCTCAGGTGCACTTACGGAGTCTCCAGCATGACTTTGCAGACACTGGTCATCGTACTGAGGCAGTCCGTGGTGTTCTCTATCGGCAGGGTTTTGTTCTACATTGGAGACACACATGCACATTAGTCCCACCAGCAGCTCTTGGGCACCAATCAGAAAACAGCAGCCTGTTGGGCAACCCTGCTCACCTCAGAGACGAAGTGCATGGTGGCGTTGCTCAGGGTTTTCAGCATGGGCGTGGCTTCTGCATAGAAGAGGGACATGCGATTGGCCATCTCGTTATTGACTTCATTCTCGATGTCTAGCTGAGGAGAAAGGAAGAGAAGATGCGATTAGAAACTCAAGGGCTGCTCCTCCCCAGGCCCTGCTTGACCTGGGAAGTACAAAAGTCAGGGGACGGGACCCCGGGACTCACGTGCATATTGTTGATACGATTGCGGCTTATGGTCCTTCGGTAGTAGCTGAAGTCATTCTGAATGGCTGGGTTCCTCATCTGAAGTTCAGGAGAGAAGAGAGAAGGTCGTTTCCTGGCAGTGGGTGGGGAAGGAGCATGCGGAGGTGCCGGGACTCCTCCGGTGCTTCCCTCAAAATCAGACTAACTGGAGCTCACAAGGGCCCACTCCACCAGCCTGCCCTTGCCCTCCCTGCCAGTCCCGTAGCCACCGACCTAGAGAGTAGCCAGGTGGAACCTGCTGCAGGCACTGGCCATCACCGTGGTAACAACCAGCTATTAACTGTAGCTGCAGCAGTTTATTCTGTCGTTAGGTCTTATTTTCAGGAAAACACAGTCTTTATTACACAAGAATCAAAGCAACTTCTAGTTAAAATGAAAGCCCTATAACCTCACCATTCTAAATCCCACCCTGTGCTTGCTGTGGGCTAGATTTCAGGGAAAGTCTCTTTGTTCCCTGTGAGGGCAGGATCCTTACGAAAGTTTTTCTCTGATTTCATCTGGCAGATTATGAATTTCCATAAGTTATCGTCTTAAACTGCTTTAACTCCTTAGTGAGCACGGCTCTGGGGAGCCGCTGTCCTGCCTCCGTTCCCACCCATACCCCAAGCCCCAGCCCAAGGCTCGGGCCTGGGCTGGACGCCTTCGCAGCGCGCTGGGTCTGACCTTCAGCTCGTCAAATCGAAGTGTGAAATGCAGGATTTCGGCAAACTCCTTGGCCAGGGCCTGCTCGCGCTCCAAGTGCTGGGTCGGGGTGTAGGGGGGGCAGGTCAGAGACTCCAGCAGGCTCTGCAGGGCTGTCTCTGGAAGCCAAGGGTGAACGTATGCTTTTCGGGTGCCTGCGGAGAGCATCCTGAGCCCACTGAGAGTCTCAGAGGCCACTGCAGGGGCCACCCTGGTCCCCGTGTGTGGCCCAGGCTGTGGCAGCTGCCATGCTAGGGGACAAGGGCTCTCCTGGCCTAGCGGGCAGCTCCGTGGTGGAGACCCCAGGCTGCAGTGTTTGGTCAGTGCCTCTACAGTCGGCTCACAGGTCTGCCAGTGCTCAGTCCTGGCCCCTGGAGGAGACCAGGAGTCCATCCAGCTGTCCTGAGAGCCACTCAGGAAACAAGAGGAGGCCTGGCTTTGAACACATGGCTTAGGCCGCTGGTTCCAGGCCGAGTGAGATCTACTCTCACTGCAGCTTCTCTCTTCCCCTGCCCTCTGACCTCATCCCGGGAATGCTTTTCTCCAAACCTGCCACCACATTTACCCCTGCCGGACGCTCACGCGCAGCAGGGCTTATTTTGGAGGTAGGGTTTATACTACTCACCCTGAGAGATCATGCTAGGGCTTATTTTCTGGCTAGGGCTTATCTTGGGGAAGTGGGGTATGAGGACTCGGATATCACTGAGCACAAAACAAAGGGAGCCTACTCCCACTGTGCCCCCGGGGACAGTGTGCCAGCAGAAACACTCGCAGTGTGCCAGGACTTCGCGGCACACATGTGGGAGACTCAAAGAAAGGAGTAGGGGAAGTGTGCTGTTGCCTGGCGGCCTCCCGCGCCAGGAGCCACCAGGCATTTCTCAAAGTGCTCCACCACTCCTGCTCCTTCTAAGGGACAAAACAAAGCCTCCTGTGTGAGGGACCCACCGAGCCGGATGGAGAACTCGTAGAATCGCTTCAGCCTCACAACCAGGGGACACACGGCATTCCAGGCCTTTTCCTGCAGCTGGATGTCGTTGGGGTTTTGAATTGCCTGCAAGGACACAGCAGAACTGCATGTGACCCCCGCCACTGTCCTTGCGATGACCTCATTCTCCCTTCGCCTGTCTCTGAACAATGCCCAAGTTTCATTTCTCTAGACTTAGAACAGTCCCAGGTCACGGCCTGCAAGGAGGAAGCAGCAAAGAGCGAGCGAGCACAGCATTCTCATGCTTCTCCCTGGCCTCATGCTCCACACCAGCGCCAGCTGCACCTCCCGGGGTCCGGGCCTCGGGTGCCCCGAGCAGCGTGGATTCCACCGCGAACTGCACATGCGGGGATCTAGCCCTTGAGCATGGGAACCGTCCCAGAACCACCCTCTCACGCGGAGCTGGTCCCGGGACCGTGTGCATCTGTGTGTAGGTGTGTGTCTGCCTCTGTGCGTGTGTGCATGTGGGTATGCGTGCATGTGTGCGTCTGCATCTCTGCATGTGTCTGTGCATCTGTGTGTGTCTCTGTGGGTCTGTGCATGTCTGTGTGTGTCCGCTCTGTGTGTGTCTGCTTCTCCCCTGTCCCCCAGCTGCCAGAGGTCGGCACTGTCTCCGTACGTCTCGGATCTCCGGCCCAGCGCCCTTGTAGGCCTGCAGGTCGGTGAGGATGCTCTCGGAGTCCTGCAGCACAGCACTGATCTGGTTCCAGATCTCCCGCTCCCCTTCTGTGGGCTGCGCATCTGAGAGGAGGGAACGGCATAGAAAGGCAGGTGTCACAAACTGTGGAAGACGCTGGCAACCCGTCTGTCTGTCTGATGGCCAGCTCGCTCCTGCGGCCGCTCATCACATGAGCTGCTGGGAAGGGCCCCCAGACCTCGGCTGAGAGCACCCCATGACCTCACTGCACACCAGAACCAAGCGTGTGGGGAGCTCTTGCTCCTCCATTTATTGATGTCAAATACATTTTTCACATACTTGCTCCACATACCAGGTGACCGCAGGAAGATACACCTCTTTAGGGGCCAGCTTTTCCATCGTGCCTATTACTGTTTAAATTCAAAGCCTATTTTTAATTGTGGTAAAACACACATAATGTAAAATGCACCACCTTAACCCTTCTTAAAAGTGATGTTCAGTGGCTTTTTACTGCCACACAGCCATGACTGCCACTGCTCCACGGTCCTTGGGGAAACCGAAATACTGCGTGGGGTCCACTCTGCACAGAAGCCACTGACTCCCTCCGTTATGACTGTAAAAGTTGGGGAGACCAGTCCCCTGCACATTTCACATAAACATAAACTTACATGATGGACATGAACGCTTCCCAGCCACGGGAGCAGCTTGTCATCCCGAACAGCCTGAAACACAGACAGCGCTGGGGCACCGCCCTGTCCAACCACTGCTCACTGCCCTCGGCGGGCACCAGAGGCTGACCCCACAAAGGAGGCTGTGTTATGGCTGCTGGTGTTGCTCTGGGGGTACAGATGGCCTTGCAGGTGGGCAGTGTCCGGGGTGGCTGTTGGCTGGAGCATCACCTTTCAAGGGCTGACGCCACAGAGCTGTCTTTAATTTTTTTTATTCCTGCACATTCGCAGCACATTTGCATTCCCTGTGTGGAGCTGGTACAGGTACACAGTGCATTGTAATTCCTTTATCTGTCCCAGCCCTCTCTTCCCCTCCCTCTGCCTCCCTCCATCACTCGGTCCTTTTCCCTTTGAGAAAGAACTATCTCCCTACTTCTAATCATTTATCTTTTATTTTCCTCTTTTATTTATACTTTGGGTTTTCACATAACAGAAACCGTGTGATACGTAAATTTGTGTGTCTGATTTATTTCACTTAACATTATGATCTCAAGGTGCATCCATTTTCCTACAGATGACTCATCTGTCCTTCTTTATGGCACAGTAGCACTCCATCATGTGTAAAATCCACATTTTCTTTATCCATTTGTCTACTAACGGACATATAGGTCACTTCCAAGGTTTAGCTGTTATGAGTTTTGTTGCTACAAACATGGGCAAGTATGGATCCCTGTAATGTGATGCCTTCAACTCTTCTGGGATGAAACCTGGAAGGGGAAGAGCTGAGTCCAGTGGAATTTCTAGTTTCAGGTTTTTGAGGTATCTCTGCACTGATTCCCACAGTGGTTACCACTTTCCATGCCCACCAGCACTGGAGGGGGCTCCTGTCCCCCGCAGTCTCGCCAGCATTCGGTATCATTTGAGCTCTTGATGGTGGCCACACGGGGCTTCTTAGCCCCACGCTGCCCACTACCTGAGACAGTGGTTTCCCGTCATGGGAAATGAAGGGTGCCATGCGTCCACACATGCTAATTCTCTTTTAATACAAGATTCATAGGCCCTGAAAGCATTTGCTGAGTGAACTATGGGCTTTGCTTTTCTATTTTCAGCACCAAGATTGAGCTTCCATCCCAGAGAGATATTCGCACTCAATCCAAGACCCGTTACTCTTATGCTAGAAACCGGTCCTTGGTTCCCACTGCGGCTGGAGGGTTCTCTAAGAGCCACAGCCAAGCCTTCTAGCGGCCGTCAGCGGTTTCATCAACAGGGAGGAGAATGGCTTCATGCAGCTGCTGTTCCTCATGTCTCACAATGGAGCTGTTAAAACCCTTGTGATTTACACAGGCAATTTCAGAAACTGATCCCACCAGGAGCTCCAGAACAAGCGTGCCCTGGCCACTCCCCGGCTGAGGATTTAAGGCCTGACAGGGACTCGCTGCTGGGAGAAGTGTGAACAAGCGCCCACCGCAACCTTGCATACATGCACGGGGTGGTCAAGATCTCACCAAATTCCAAGTGCCCAGGGTTTTTAACCAGAAAAAAATACCTTCTTATCAATTAAGACAAACAGCATCCATGCTGTTTGCAGTGGAAAGGTTGGTCCTCCTTTGGGCTTCATTTACTGTAAACACTTTGGTGTCACTGCAGAGGGCTCTGGCGTCCACTCCACTGTGACAGAGAAGGGAAGACGGCTGTGGGTTGCTTATGTCCAGGACTCTGACAAACCTACTTTTGTGAACTCAGCCAGCTTCCAGCCGTGCAGGGCTCCACTGGGAAGCCGGTCAAGGGCTAGACAGGAAAGACACACACATCTTCTCCCGTCAGCCAATTTAGGATCTTACAGAGACTCTGACAAAGAAGCAAATTAACCTAAGATGATCTCTGCCCTGAAGATGACAAGGGATTAGGGAGAACAGTAAAATGTGGGAAACGGTGCAAAGTCTGGTAGAAAAGGCTGTAGCAGGGCAAGAGATGAATCTGTTTAATGACAATGTGATGTCACATTTCTGCAAGGTCCTCAAGAGGAGGCAAAAGCAAGCATCACTGGACCAGTTCCTCGTTAAAGCTGCACAAGAAGAAAAGGATTCCACAGAGCCGGAGGACAGCAGAGATTCTGTGGTTACAGTCATGCTACCCAGTAACTGTGTCCCTCACACCAGCCACGAAGGTCTTCAAAGGGAAGTGCAGGTTAATTTATTTTTCCATATGTTTTGCACATTCTATTTTGTATTAGATTATAGTATTGTAATCATTTTATATGAGTATTTGAGGTTGTAGAATGAACTGTCTGAGTTTCCTGATTTCTTAAGAAGAAATCAGGTTTGATACACAAGTGCTTTGGATTTCAAGCGTGTTTCCGGAATGAATTATACTCACAATCTAAGGTTTCACTGTATAAGCTTCGCAGAAATGTCTACTCAGACATCGAGGGGATTTTTGATAGATCAAATCTTTTGCTGATAGGAAAAACATTTCTTTGAAGCGAGGTGCCCTTGGGTAGTGTAGATGTTAAGCTATTTGAACTTCTGTCTTCCATGGCAAGCCTTGGGGGTTGGAACTCGAAGGTCGCTCGGTTTACTGTCCCTGTCGAGACACCATGGTGGGCCAGGGGCTCACTGGAAGCTTTCCAGGTGGTCACCAACGTGGCTGATTGTTGTAAGAACCTCACGAGGTGAGGAAAAGTAGATACTTGGGCCCAGAACACAGCTAACTGTTTAAAAAGAAGGCTCACCAGATGTTCCTAATCATCCCTCCCAGCTGGGGATGGCCGGGGCTGCGTCCCTGGCAAGGCTGCTGCACGCGGGGCACCTTGCCTAGGGTGTGCTCACAAGCGCTGCCCCTCCAATCATCACCACGCCAGGCAGGAGGGGGCAGCGCCTTCGTCTTGGGCTCCCCGTCTCCCAGCCGTCAAACTGGCAGTGGAAACACAGCGAGGAGGCGACAGAGGAAAAGAAAGAAGTAGAGGAATGAAAACTGGAAAAAACCAAAACAATGGAAAACGATGTTAAATGGCTGAAGAAACGCAAGCTAAAGTGTAGAGCTCACCGCGAAGGTCAGCGGGAATTTCAATCCTGCTGTAACGAACGGGGAGAGCGCAGATCACATGTGTCTAATTTTGTGTTATGTTTTGACCCAGCTTAATTATATCTATTTGACCCGGTTCAATTATGTTCCATCACCAACTTCAAAAAGGGTATTTACCGCTCAAAGGAGAGGTGCCAAATTCATTTAGCTGTTACTACACACCACGCAGCCTTCCTGCAGCCCCTGGTCCTTAACTCTTTACTAGCCTGCCTCTGTCTGTACCCGAGGCAACAACTTGTGCCCTCAGGAAAGGGGTTTGTCAGGCGGAGGGTCTGGGACAAGGTCACACATCCTCCTGCGCTGAGCAGGGCGCGGGCTCTCTGCCTGGGGGGCTTTAGCTCTCATCTTGGGAGAGGAATCTGACGGTGGAGCTCAGCCGTCCTTCCCCTTCCCGGGGTCTTCTAACCCAAGCCGCCCTTCCACCGCACCCTGCGTTTCTCTGCAAAAGGCCCTGGGGCTCGGTCTCCACTGGGCTTCTTGTCGTTCTTCAAGGGTGACTTCGTTTTCCAGTTTCTACACCTTTAGCCCATCCTGCATGCTGCCTCCTGTACGGAGACCTCTCCCGTGCCTTCTGCAGCCTCTCTGTTTGCAGGAGCTGGAAGCACACTCTTTTCCCTCCTTTCTTCCTGAGCCACACTGCCTCTCCTCGGCCTTGTGTCTCACCTCGTCTCCAGCTGCCTCCCTAGTGCCTCTGCGCCCAGATGTAGCGTGGCCTCCCTAGAGTCCTGATTGTCCTCGACACACCCTTGCTGGTGCTGAAGTAATCAGGCTCCGGAGAGGTCTTAGCTGCAGCTCGCCTTTCCCACCTCTCCGCCCATCACCGTCCTTCCCTAAAAATCCCCTTTAGAAACAGGACTTGTAGGACAAAAGCCTAAAAACGATTTTTTGCTCATGAGATGGCCTGGTTTATAGGTGGCTAATGGACAGGATGGCTGTGTCCTTCTAGGAAGTCCCCTGAGATGACTGTTCAGGGCAGCTTCAAGAAGGGGCAAAAGGAGAGTGGTAGACCCAGGTCCCCCCAGCTCCCCTACTCTTCCCTGGGTGACTGCAGCCTGGAGAGTCCTCCCCCCACCCAGAGTATCAGTGAGCTGGGCAGGGAAATGGGCAGAACTGCACACATTCCGCTAAATTCACAGCTTCGCATCGTCCCTAAATCTTCTAACTCTGGTCCTAGCACTGAGCCTTCAGGCACAAGAATCCCATCCACACTTCCTTGCTTTGAAGACATCACAGACTCCAAAAATGGAGCTTTGGGGCCAAGAACATCATCAAACTTCAAGACTCCACAAGCTGTATTTGGTCACCATGAGCTTTCCTGAAGTGGAAAGTTAGAAAATATCCAAATTCTGATACAGAGTGGAGCAGAGGACTCTGGTGTGGGGAGGGAGGAGGGAGGCCTCCCCAGTGTCCCCTGCCTTCTCTGGGGTGGGCGGCATCCTCAGGGCTGAGTCCCCGAAGCCAGGTGATGCAGAGAACCCTGGGAAACCACTGATAGATCCTACAGGTTTCCCTTTTATGGCTGGAAAAGTTTTGGGGGATTAATCTCAACAAAGCCAGCTTCAGAGGCCTCGGTGGGAGTATGGAAAGCCGCAATCCGAGCTAATCAGGCAAGCGGGGTGGCGGGATTCTGGTGGCACAGGGGGCCTGGGCAGGTACATGAAGGAATCCCAGCTGCCAGAAAAGAGCAAGTGGGTAACTGTGCGCTGAGGCACCCACGCCTTGGGGTTGGCTTTTGATTACCATTTGGCCTTTCACATGCCGAATGAAGCAATGTAAAATGCGTGTGATAAGAAATGGAAGAGTATAATAAAAAATATAAATAGTAAAAAAAATAAATAAAAGACACATATAACCCAAACTAACCAAATCCAACAACATGCCAATTTCAGTCAGAAATGAGAGATCTTACACAGAATCTAATCTAGAGGACAGTAGAACCTAGGATTGTAGCTTGTTCTGTGAATGTTCCTCAACACCAGCAAACATTTCTAATACATTTTAACTTGATAAACGCGTGGTATCTTGCCATACGCGTAGTATGTGGCAGCGAATGTCACATCATCTCAACTGAGCCAGCGATTCTTCTGCCTGTCTCTTCTGTCTCTGTTCGTGTCTCACTGTGCAATTGTGGGTGATCATTTCCCAGCAGAAAGAGGTAATGGAGATCATTAGGAGAGGAGGAGAATACAAAGGCAGAGGAACCCCTCACTTCAAATGAGACACGGGAGAAAGTAACATGTGGGAAACAGCACAAAGTTCTGTAGAAAAGTGCCGCCCAAATAAGGCTGTAGCAGAGGGAGGGATGAATCTGTTTAAGGACAATGTGGTGTCACATTTACGTGAGGTCCTCAAGAGGAGGCAAAAGCAAGCATCATTGGACCAGTTCCTTGTTAAAGCTGCACAAGAAGAAAAGGATTCCACAGAGCCGGAGGACAGCAGAGATTCCGTGGTGACAGTTATGCTACCCAGTAACTGTGTCCCTCACACCAGCCACGAAGGTCTTCAAAGGGAAGTGCAGGTTAATTTATTTTTCTGCATATTTTGTACATTCTTTATTATTTTGTATTATAGGATTGTATTCATTTTATATGAGTATTTTGGGGTTGTAGAGTAAATCATCTGAGTTTCCATGATTTCGTATGGGGAAGTCTCCTGTGATATACTGTACAAGTGCTGTGGATTACAAGCATGTTTCTGGAACAAATTATGCACCCGAACAAGGTTTTACTGTATGTGTGCAGAATATATGAGCATTGCAGATGTGTTTCCTTTCTGCATCACTATTTTAAACACGCTAAAATACCAAATCAATACACCCAGGAAGCTTTTGCATTAGTGCATCTTGGAAAAGTCTTCTAGCATTGTCTTTGCAAATCTCTGTTAAAAGCCTCATCTAGATGTTAGGCCATTTTCTTTCCCACAGATAAAATACTTGAAAAGTTAAAGCTTGAAGCTGAGTAAAGTACACAAAGGATGCAAATTCCGAAAAAAGGTATCTGCTTGCCCTTGTGGAACTGGAATTTAAAATGGGAGAGAACAAAAGAGCCTGGCTCAGTCGGAATAAACATGAATGTGCTCATCACATTTACCTATATATAAAAATAAAACAAAAGTAGAGGGAATCTCTGTGCTTATTCAATCATGATTCTTAAGCTATTTTTACCAGAGGAAAAAAACTATAATGTTCTTGATAAAAGAGACAAATTTTCTGGATAAAAGGCACATGTTTCAAAATATTCAAGTGGTGCTACATAATGAAACAATAAAGAAAAAATGGAAATGACTGAAAAATAATTTGAAAAAATAACATCTCACTTTCATTATTTATAACTTTTTTCTTTCATACCTAGTGATATATATTTTACATTAATTTGTATAAATTAATATGCTCACTATTTTTCTTTGGAATATGATGCAGTTAACTCATACAAATGTTTAGGAAAAATGCATGATATTTCATGTTAAGCCTATAGTAGCTGACCGCTTCAAAATTCAAAGAAAACCATGAATACATTAAAACATTTCCCATTAGCTTTCTGAAAAAAAAAATAGGAAAAGAGTAAAAGAAAATGATTTTAGAATGATTTCAGAAGTGGATTTGGCTTAAGTATCACCTAAAATCTTTGTAACTTCCTTAACAACAAGGTATAAAAAGTGAAAAAAATTTATTAGTATATTATGATTTAGGGTACTTACTCTCAAAATCCAGGAAAAAGTGTGGATAGTTTTCAATTTCCCTGGTCAGGACTTTAAGCAGGTTTCCCATCCCAGCAAACCTAGGAAAGGTAACACAAAAAATAAATAAATACCCATTAGAAATGGAAACACAAATCTCTTCAGGAACTTCCGGGTCCTTCGCTTGCTACTGTGGAGGCCAGAAAGATGGCATCTCAGAGAGTGCAGTAACCCCGGGGACCCTCATTCCTGAACAGGTGCCCATAAATATGGCAGAGGTGGTGGGTGTCTAAAACCTAGGGACCCCTGGTGTAAACCACACCAAAGCGTGGTGAAAGCGTTACAGGTAGTCCCTGGAGAATGCACTCACAATTAGAAAAACAAATCAATAAACATCGCACTAAAATAATCAGGTATTTTAATGATAGGAAATAGACTTTCAGTATACTCTACAAAGTGAATATACATTCTACAAAGTGAAGGACCCCTTAGAAGTCTTATGGCTAATATCTCAATTTGGCTTGTTTTCCTATCCATCAAAGAAGGCATTACTGAAGCATCTGTCTAGAAAAGTAACTTGCTTAAGGTTCATGAGAGGCAGGGTTTGGAGAACACAGATTTAGGGTCCCACAGTCTCTTCTGGTTGCGTGTAGGAGTCAAGACTCCTCAGGATGGAATTCCCGGGAAAGCTGAAACCTCCCATCCTTTGACATTTCAATGGTAAGCAGGCTGGAAACTTCTCAAAGTATAAAAATGAAAAGGCATAAGACCCAAAAAGTCACTTCCCATGAAGCAACGGGCTAAGACATTTAAAAAGCTGAGTCAAATCAACAGAGAAATATAAATTTGTTACACATTTGTGGTCCTCTCCTAAAAAAGTAAATAGGTAGACTGAAGTAAGCAGTACAGTTCCTACTGTTCCCAGAACAGACACTGCACCTTCTGCGTCTGCGGGGGAGACTGAGTCCTGCACCCCTCATTCCTCCAATGCATGCTCACAGGAAGGTGGGGGCGGCTCGGCAGGCCAGCCTCTGCACCCTGCAGAGTGCAAACTCAGATGCCTGTCTGTAAAGAACCGCTTTGCAAATCAGGGGACCAGGGCCCAGCTCAGCCCTTATTTTCCATGCCTGTAGCTTCTGACACAATGATGTTGAAATGAGGAATTTTCTGAAGGCCCCACTACAAGAAGAATATGGCAAGAGAAGAATACACTGAAATGATGGGCTGCAGATTGTGTGACGTGCTTGCCACAGTCTTCCACGGAGAATAGCCCAAATCCAGGTGGAAAGAGCGGACTTTCCCAATCCCAGCTCTGTGTCATGGGGCTCACAGGGCAGGGCAGGGCAGGGCAGGCTGCCGGACTTGACACCCGCTCTTGCCAAGGGCCACGAAAGTTACCATGATTTAGGATGTTCCTAGAGGAGATGGATTTGATAGATCATGTGCTGCTACAGGGAAGCGTGGTAAAGAAGACTGGTGGGAAATTAAGGAGGAAGATCTTTGTCCCATGTTATGAAGAAATTTCTAACCATTACAGTTGCCTGAAGTTGAGTAGTTTCCCCTTGAAATGGGGAGCTTTCCCACGGTGGCGAGGATTAAATAGCACCCCTTATTGATCCCTTATTGATGATGTAGGAATGACTTATGTGCTGGGCAGAAAGGTGGGCCAGAGCTGTCTTAGACTTCTCCTGCCTTGGAGCGCATGAGTACATGAGCGTATTCATGGTGTGCGTGTAGACACATTCACCCACCCATATGTGCACACACGCACACTGTACTTTTCTCTCAAAACAATCTCCCCTCTTCTGTCTGCCATTCCTCTCTAAGTCCTCTGTCTTTATGTACATTTCCTTTTAAGGTGCTTCTCAGTGAATCCCTGTGTGAGGTAGGTTTTGCCGAATTTAAAGTTTGCAACTGGTGCTGTCCAGCCCTCCACTAGGCAGCATTTGTAAACCCTCCTGCCTGTTTTGTGAAGAATGTTTCCAGTTTTATGAGCAATTCCACCTCGGACCTGGAGGTACGTCTCGCAGGAAGATGATCTAACATTGAGAAGAAGACCTGGCTTTTACGTGTGATGCCTTAATGGCAGTCAGATAGTCTTAATTTCCCGTTTTTTGTGCTGTGACTGTCACAAGAGATGTGCACGGCCTTAACGCCTTCCTAAAATTCTGGCTCATGTGGATTTTACTGGCAGAGTGTCTGGGTAGCCTTTGGAATCTCTAACAGGGAAGAAAAAACATGTAGGAATGCATGCAAATCTTTGTGGCATTCCGTCCCTTCCACAGGTATGACTTGGTTGACTGACAGCTTGAGTATCTTGGAAGATGATTCTAGCATTAACTATGGTCAGTTACTGGGAACTTCCAGAATTCTAGATGTGTCACCTCTGAAGCAGGTGTCACATCTGCCCAGTGACGGGGGTGTTACGGACTGTGAGAAGTCAAGTCTAGCTTTATGCATTGACATAGAAACATTTCATCTCGTCTACTCCCAGGTTCCTAAGAGGTCATGGGAGCATCCAGTTTAGTGAGGTCTGACATTAAACAGGTACATCACAGAAAGGGTCAGAGGTGGAGCTCACTCTTACTTTGGGGGACCCAGGGATCCGTTTGGAAAGCTGCATGCCTGTGTTCTCTATGCTGGAGACTCTTTAGCCTATCCAGGTGAATGCAAAACACACCACTTTGCATCACGGTACTAGTGAGATGGTTTAGATAATGCTAGAGGTTATTTTAAAAGGTATTCTATCTTCCTACTAGTGATTTGAGTTTATCCCTCTTGATGGCTGAGTAATGCTCCACCAGGTGTAACTGCCACATTTTCTGTGTCCACGCATCTGTTGATGGACAGACAGGCTGCTTGAGAGCTTAATGATAAAATAAGTCAGACACATGAGCTTAAATACCACATGGTTCATCTCATAGGAGAAACCGAAATTATAAATAATGAGCCAAATAAAAGAGATAATTGGAAGTAGGGAAATGGTTGTTTTCCAGCAGGGGAGGAGAACAAGAGATGGAGGGAGGCAGAGGAAAGGAGGGGTGAGGAGAGAAAAAAGGGATTACGATGCGTGGTGTCCACCTCCACACACGGCTTGTAAACCTCTGATACTGCAAACATCAAACGAAAACTTTCATAAAGATATTTTGGACAATTTATACACTTTAGAAAATGCAAACGCTAGAGTAATAAAAATGGGGAAGAAAATAATAAAGCAAAGGAGAAAAAATGCTTTTTAAGATTTAGCGTTCAGAAAATTTTAAAACGACACAGTTTCCAAAGGAGACGCGCGGTGACGGTCCCCGGATGAGGAGACGCGAGGCCTGGGCCGGCCTGGAAAAGCCAGTGAGGGGCGCGGCCCCTGCGCCTCGGTGCGGCTGTGTGTCCGGCCAGATGTGGCAGAGCTGCCAGGGGCCACCTCATGGTGGCCGCCTTCTGCGCATGCTGTGTGTTTCCAGGGGTGTCCCTACCTGCCACCCTTCTCTGTACTGCCAGGGATCCTGAGGGAGGGAATCCGGCAGCCAGCAGGGGCAGGAGCCGCCGAGGGGGGCCTTCACCCCAGGGTCTTAAAATGCCTGGTAGTTTTCATAGGTAGAGAAGCTACTGATGAACGAGGCATAGTGACCCATGCCTGTGGTCCCAGCACTCTGGGAGGCTGAGGCAGGAGGACTGCAAAGCTGAGCCCAGCCTGGGCAACTTAGAGACACAGTGAGACCCTTTCGCAAACTAAAAAAATAAATTTTAAAAGGGTTGGAGACATAGTTTGGTGCAAAGGCCCTGAGCTCATTCTCTAGCATCTCATAAAAAAAAAAATCACCTGGCCAGGGATTTAGCTTAGCAGCATAAGCCCCTGCCTGGCAAGCACAAGGTCATGAGTTTGATCCCTGGTACAAAAAAAAAAAAAAAAAAAGCTACCTGTGTAATTTTAGGGCTAAAACACCCTCCCATAATAAAAGGGGGGCAGAAGAACCATTCTCAGAAAGACAAAAGGACAACACAAATGTGGATGCAGACGAACGGGAGAAATGCTTAGAGGACTTCAAATACCCTGGATATCTTTTTATTTATACATTTTGTGTTGGAGGTAAATGCTAGCCGATAGGAGGCGCTCCAGGCACACAGCAATCCAAGCAGTCACTGGCAGAGCCTGGGCATCGCTCAGAGTTACCCTCAGGCATCGTGGCCACACCTGAGATCCCAGCACTCAGGCAGGAGACTGGCAAGTTGGGACCCGGCCTGGGCAGTTTAGGAGTCTTCAACCCGGTCCCAAAATAAAAAAAAACACAGGCTGAGGGTGGAGCGTGAAGGTCCTGGGTTCAATCCCCAGTACTTAAAAAACAAAACAAAACAACAGGTACTGTATTGCTAAATGTATGCGCTCACTGTTCTGGAGAAAGACTTAGTTACTTGTTGCTGAGACGAAAATATCCAACGCCCAGAGGGAAAGGTTTATTTAGCTCACAGCTGGTAGAGTTTTCAGTCCATAATCGGCTGTCTCCAGGGCAGGGCAGCACAGGCATTGCAGAGGATAAGACTCTGCAGACTCTGCAGGATAAGATTCACGGCAGGCGGAAGGTAGCAAAGCTACCAGGGGCGACCCCAGCTCTTTCTGTCCCTTACATCTCATCCAGGCTACTCAGGGCGGGTGGCACTCACACCTTAACCCTAGCGCCTGAGAGCCCAGCACTGCTCCATGAATCCATTCCACCTGACACACTCCACGATCAGCCTCCTCGGAAGAAGCCCCACCAGTCAGCGCAGGAGGCTTTGGGGGACACCGAGTCACAGCCATGAAGGAGGCCACACAGCCCCTCTCAGGGTCCAGAGGAGTCCGCCTTGCAGATGGCTCAGAGGCTGGGCAGGGAGCTGCTGGCAGACGGGCAGGGTGCCGGGTTGGGGTGAAGGGAAGAGAGGGCGCCAAAGCCAGGTTCCCCTGAAACAGCGGCTCTGCCCCAACAGGTTCACATACCACCAGATTATTTGGAACTGGGTAAACACAGGGTTTTCTATGAGCAGTTCCTTGCTCACAGCTCAAAACCACAGAGTTGACTCTACCATACTCTGTGGAAACAGTGAGTCTCCTGAAGAAATCATTCTCTGGGAACACTTTCAGTTTCAAAAAAGAGAAGAGGCTGGGTGTGGCAGCCCACGCATGTAATCCCAGGTCTCAGGAGGCTGAAACAGGAGGATCCTTGCAAGTTTGAGAGCAGCCTGGGCTACATGATGAGTTCAAGGCCAGCCTGGTTTACATAATGAGACTGTCTCAAAAAGAGGGCGAGCAAATTCACACATACACATGCACTGTTTTTCCCTCCGCTATTTGGCATTCTTGCACATTTTCATTTTCATAACCACCTTGAGGAAGAAATGGTAATTTTCCCTATTTTAGCAGTAAAGGGAATAGTGGGGACTTGGAAACCTGCCAGAGCTCTTAAAAGATACGGCAGGGTCTGACCGATAAGCATCAGCTCTTGGCAAACTCCCTCCCGTTCCCTTTCAAGATTGAGCGGGCAGATCTGCACCCTTGGAAAGGACCCCACTCATTCCAACCCAAACAAGCATGACTCACAGAGCACTGCTCCCCACTTGCCCCCCCACGCCGTGTCCCTGCCACCTGCCCACCAAAAGTCTGATCTCACCGCAGTGGAGCCCCAGACAACGATGTCTTCAAGTTTGCCAGCTTCAGCACGCTGGGCGCTTTGAGCTAACGGAGAACCACAGTTCTCTGGTCTTCTCTCCCCATCTCTCACGCCTCCTTTCCTCCCGAATCACAGGAAGGGCTTTCTCTGAATTCCCCTCTCCAGCTAAGGCCAGGACCTGGAAAATTATTCTGCTGGAAGAACTGCTAAAGCTGGCATCACACCCAGAGCCCAGGAATGTCATCCTGGGCTGCTGTATTCTTCAGTTCCATTCATCTCCCTCAAAACAACTTCCTCATCTTCCAAAATGGCTTAGACTCCACATCTCTCCTCCAAGGAGAGGCCATTCCTCGAGCTTCCTGCTCTGTGGGACCCCAGTGCCTTTGCCTGTCAGGGAATTTGCACATCTTTTCTGCATCCACCGTCCTTTGCTTCAGCGAGCTTGATGACTGAAACTCCAGGGCTTGGAGGAAGGAAACTTCCCTTCCCTCTGTGACCCGCAGTAGGGTGGAGGTAGCTGGCCCGCTCTGACTGTAGGGCCGTTTGTGGGACTGGATGTGGGTTTAGGGAAGTGACAAAGACGAGGTGCTTTACCGTGGATCAACAAGGTTCAGAGCTGGACTAATCATGTGGGGGACCCAGGATGGTAGTTGCTGTCAAGGCCACTGGAAGCTCAGAGACCCCACAGCACCCTGAGGCCAGGGACGTATGTGGTTTCATTCCAGGGACTCAATGACGCACTCTCTAGGTAAACTCGATCTCCTCGTGGAACATTTATGTGACGCAACTGTTATGAATTACAAGCAAAACCTACTTCCGGCTTCCACTAACCATTGGCCTGCATGGGGCACCAAGACAAAGCCACCTTGCTAGAGGAAAGGTCCATTCCCTAAGTGAGACCTGGAACCGCTCTTCTGGGGTGGGGTGTGCAGCAGAGGGGTGAGGCGGCTCAGCCCGTGAATCCCGGGGACCCAACTCTCAGAGCCAGATGGGTGACCCTGGCAGAGTGGGTCTGCCAGGTCCCGAGGCTTCTGTTCTGCTGTTGAATGCACTGCCAAGAATCTAAGAGATGGTTCCATCCCAAGATGAAGGAGGAAACTGACATGGGGTAAGTCTATTAGGGCACTTTGATCTGACACTAGGAGTGAGTTAATGGCCAAAATGTGCTCCCAGAACCTTTTAACACTGCAAGTAATGGCACTCCGATGAGGAAACGCCTTGAATATTGTCATAGATCATTAAGACGGTGGCATCCCCAAGAAGGGCGTGGCATTCTCTGTGGAATATGAGCTGCTGGGGCCCAGTTGTAAAGGAATCCATGGGAATTTGCAAAAAATAACACAAAACAAACAAAAAACAAAAAAACCAAAGCTGAGACCCCATTATGGAATTGAATAATTAAATGCAGGTTTAAAATAGCCCTTTCAAAATCGGAGTTTGGTTTTCTATCAGAGACCATATGACCTCATCGTAGCTAATTTCCCCATAAACACTAATGCTAGAGCAGCAAAAACAGTCTCCAAGATGTGATAGCAAAATTAGGGGGTTTTTTGGGGGGGTGAAAGTCGATGCCTCCCTCAAGTTCAAGTGTGAATAAGGAAGGGCCTGCACTGGGCTCCTCTGGCTCTGTGCTGGCGGTCAGTAGTGGATCTGTCCTCTGTCCCTTGTGAAATCTGGAAGGCGGCCACCGGAAGCCGTGGGAAGGGTCCGTTGCTTACCTAGGGGAGCTGACAGTCCCAGACCGGCCAATTCTGCTGCAACCGGAAAGGGACGCCCAGGGTACCCGGACTCCACCTTCAGGCCCTGTGCCTGTGGGTCCCCTCCTGCTCTGCACGCAGCTGCTGCCTGAACGTCTGAGTGGATCTCCTCCCTCAGGCATGGCAGGCAATTTGGCCATGGCCAAAATACCCACTTTCCCGCTCCCAATCCCACCTCCTCCCCAGGGAATAAGGGGCAATGCTCCCCAGAGGGCTGTAGGAGCCAGAGTTCCAAGCACCATCCGGGTCCCCTCCTCTGGCTCCCGCTTTGGATGATTCTCCTGGAGAAACTTTTCAGCCCTCTGCGCTTCCCAGTGGGCCACTCTGCCCTGGGCCCTCCTCCCTGATGTGAAGCTGTTCGGGGTCTCTGGTGGGCACTCCCACCCCACTGCTCCCCCACACCCATGCTCGATATCTCATCAGCCTGTGACCCTGCTATGGGGACAGTCACGTGTGACACACACGGTGCTGAATTAAATCTTCTCCATTGCTTTGTCTTATGCTTGCTGCACCTAGGCATTAAGAACCCGAGGCTTCTGGTCCTTGCCAGCTTTCAGGGTCAGCAGCAGCACATGTATCTGTTCCGGGAGCTTCTCTGCCTCCCCGGGGTGAAACATGACCCATTGGGTCCAGGGCCCGCCCCTCCCCCCACCTGAGGGGGGGGGACAAGTAATGGAGGGAATGGGGGGGGACTCCTGAGCAGTGACACCCCACACCGAAGAACCAGCAGCCCCAGCAGCAGATGGACCTGGTTTCTACATCCAGGCTTTGAGGATCTAGGTTTTCTTAAACTGGGGCCCACCTGGGTACCAAGGACCACAGTAGAACTAAGGTGCCCACACATTGTGGGAATCATTCCCTAGATCAGATTTAACTTGGAAAATGGGGGGGGGTGTCCAAAGAATATAGAGCTCTAAAAAAATTAGCCAAAGGTCACATCATACACTGATGCCCCGAAGAGCTGGGGGCCAGGATGACGGCAGGTTCCATCTGGTCTCAAGCGTCAGTAAAACTCGAGGGGCCGAAGCCTCACTTGAAACCTCGGAGCCGGGTGTGGCTCGGCCTTGGTTTCCAGCTCGGAAAGGAGCTGCGCTGATTTCACTACGAACAAAACTAACTTAAAGTAAAAGCTCCCGCTTGACCCCCAAGGGAGGCAGGAAGCCATAGGCCTGGGCCTGGGCTGGGCGGGGAGCACCTGCAGGGGAGCTGGGAGGGGGCCCGGTGGACACGGCAGCTTCTGCCACGCCAGACCCACCGGGCACGAAGGACCCGGCACCCACAGGGCGGCAGCGGGCCTGTTCCAGCAGAGAAGCCGCCGCAGAGGCTGCAGGTGGAGGGCACACTGGCCAAGGCCTGCCAAGGCTCCCTGTCCAGCCGCGGAGGCTCCCCGTCCAGCCGCGGCTGCCCAGGAGCTCCAACCTCAGGCTGGCAAGTAGGCACAGAGACCTGCACAGGGCTCCACACCCTCCCTGCTGTTTCTGTTTGTTTTCAACCTCTGACGTTTCCTGTGCCGGGAGCCCGCTCTCCCTCTCCGCCTGCGGATGTTATTTTTTTTTCAGCCAAATCAAACATTTCCTCCCATAAACACCCCCTCTTCCCAGCACGGCCAAGCGCTGTTACCGTGAGCTCCGCGCTGTGTCGCTCCTCCTGCCGCTCCCTCCCCCACCCGACAGGGTACTTTCCTTGATATTCCCAGAAATGCATCAAATAGTCACCGAATAGCAAAAAACCACAAAGATGTCAACTACGGAAACACGATGCCAAAACAAGTCATCCTTAAAAACAAGGGGGCAGTGGTGATGCACGCAAGTAATCCCAGCACTCAGGAGGCTGAGGCAGGAGGATCACTGAGAGGTCAATTTGAACTACATAGCGAGACTCTGTCTCAAAAAAACAAAAACAAACAAACAAACAAAAAACAGGTGGAGAAATAGGCAGCGCCCAAGAGACAAGCGCTTTGTGATCCTTTTGTTTGGGGATGGTCAAGTGCTTTGACAAACCGACACAGCACAGCCTTTTAATAAAAATGCGCACAGGCACAGACCGACCTTCCAGGAGGTGCAATGAATGCCTTGGTGATAGTAACAGGAACCTTCTGATGACAGCAACAGGTCCTCCTGTCTGTTTTAAAACCAGGAGTTTCAGTCTGCAGACAGCCAAGCAGGACCAGCAGCGCTCTTCACAGTGTGCGGACCGGGCTGAGCCATTCCGGAAAAAAAGCCGGAATCATTTGGCACAAGCGCAGGCCGCTCTGGAGACCTCGGGAGCCACGCTGCTTTCTCCCTTGGGTAACCGCAGCCACCCAGCCTCTCTTTGCAGCCTACAGGCCTGGGGTCGGGCTGGGCCAGCGCCCCCCGCCGGGAGCGAGGGGAACTGCAGCCCGGGGCAAACGCCGTTTTCTGTGGATGCACCCTGCCTGCTTGCTCAGGAGCCAGGGCAGGAAACCGCGGCCGACCGCGGCCTCCTGGAAGCGGGGCGGCGCTGCACGGCTCGTGGGGGCCTTCGCGGGGCTGCAGGCCACGCAGGAGCCTCGCGCGACCAACCAGGACGCTCGCTCTGCATTGCAAGGCGCGGGAGCCCTCGGAGCCCCAGTATCCGAAACGCCCCAGCACGGTATGCACAGGCGGGCGGACACTGGGGCCGTCTGCACAGCCCCGCGGGGCCCCCCGGATTGGCCTCCCGCCCAGCGGACCTCTGGATCGCACCGGAGTCGCCACGGACCGCAGCCCCAGCCCTGGTGCGCGGCGCGCTCTGCTGGTCATGCCAGGGACTGCGGCCTGGGACGCAGGTGACCTCTACTTTGCCTGGTTTTCTAATGAATGTGGCGCGGTGGGCTTGGGGTTGGGGACTGAGACCCTAAATTTAAACGGGAGTCCCCGCTGCAACATGCATTAGCTCACACACAGCCTGTGGAACCAGGAAAAGAAATCGGTCGCCGCCTGCGGCCAAGCCTTCATTTAAACTGCAGCCGGTGCCCGGGACGGGTGGTCTCGCCCTCCTGACCCTGCCCCTGTGGTCAGACTGACGCCTGTGCCATGGCTGCGCTCACCCCTGGACGCTGGGCACTGTCTCGGGCGGCACCGCTGCCCCACGGCTCTGCTGCACCTGGAGCCCAGCGCCCGGTTTCCAGGCTGAGCAGAATTCTCCCCTAGGCTGTGCTCTTCAAAACAAAGGTCGCCCCACTGCACCGGTGACCCTCGCTGCGAGCCGGCCCCCAGGAGGCAGGAAGGCCTGGGTCGGACCTGCCCTTTATTAGCTATGCAGCCTTGCCCTACACACTGGACTGCAGCAACTTAACTTACCTGCGACTGAGTTTCACTGTGAAAAACACAGAGATACAGCCATCTCCTCTAAAGTGGTTCCGGCAAAGAAGCAGATGACACAGGTGTTGTGATTCTGTAACTAACAGGACAAACGCTGTGGCTGATACAGCCAGGCAGATAAGCCTCAGGGAGAGGCCCATCCCAGGAGCTCGGGCTGAAAGTGCTGGCGTTATCTTTCTACAGCGCTCTACATCCCATGTCCAAGCCACCACTCCCCCTGGCTCTAAACGTAGGGTCTGTCTTGGGTTTGGTCATCTCCCTCGCCCTCCATCGGCAGTGATCCAGGCCGAGCCATCGCTGTTGTCACCAGGGCCTTCTATGCCGATTCTCCAGTTCTACTCCACCGCTCCACCCCCGTCCGTCAGGCAGCTACAGAGATGCCTGGAAAGCTGTACCAGGCACCTCCCTACGTGAATCCTGTCGGCGACCTGACGTTCCATCGCAGCGCCAGGCTTCCGTCACCACCAGCATGACCTTGTGAGCCGTTACCTCGAGCCAGGGCTTCTCTGCAGCTCCCTGCTCCTTTATCCCACTTCGGTCACCTTGGTCTGAACCCAAGAGCCACGTGGATTACAGTGAGATGCCGCTTGAATCTAAGAAACAGGGTATGGATGGCTCGGCCCTTGGAGCCCTCCGGATTGCAAACGCTTACAAAGGACAGTGACAGTAGAGTCACAGTGCCTTCGAAGGCACCACACTACCTCAGAATTGGCCACCTAACAGCAAGGGGTGCACAGAGTGTATTTCTGAGAAGAGGCAGTGATTCAGCAATCACCTGGAATGGGTAAACCACTAAAGAAAAACTGCTCGCAAGCCTTTCACTACATATCTAAAGCATCAAGCGTCATTAAATGCACTGATACACCAGCTCCAAATTATTTTCATACACTCAATAAAGCAGGCCTTCATGCCTGGGCAGACTGATTTAATCTATTGCCTAAGGGTGTTTACATGCACACATATGTATACAGGGTACTGGACTCCTTTTTCTGAGACCTGTCTGGCTAGGCAGATTACCCTTAAACTTGCTATGTAGCTCAGGCTGGCCTTGAACTTGCAGCCATCCTCCTGTCTCAGCCTCCTGAGTGCTGGGATTACAGGTGTGTGCCACCACTCCTGGCTGCCCAAAGGTGTAAATATGATATTCATCTCAGTGAGGCCCCTTTCTGTTTGGAATTCTAGCAGGGTTTGAAGATCTGCCCTATGTCCAGCCCTAGAGCTCAAAGTAAGTCTCACTAAAATTGTAATAACAGCAAAAGTTTAATGTTAAGGTGCCAAATTGAAAATGTTATGCAAATACCAGAGCTGTGACCACTGGCTTACAAAAAATTCCCTGAGGAGACTAAGCCTAATCCCAGCCTAAGCCTGGGAAATGGCATCATCTACTTGGAATAAGACACAAACATCTGGAAAGTTTCCAGGAGTTTTAAGTGTACTCCAGCAGTCTGCATTGGAGCTGACCTGCTATCTCATCCGCCATGCCATGAGCAGCTCTCCTGTGCAATGCTTCTGCTGTGCCACCCTGCCTGGGAGCCAGCTGACCAGGGACTGAATCCTCTAAAACCGTGAGCCAGAGTAACCTCTCCTCCTTTAAGGTGTGTCAGTCAGGTATTGTGTCTCAGTGATGAGGAAAGTGACCGAGACAAAAAAAGAAGGGAGAAAAGAAGGAGAAGGAAAAAGGAAGGAAAGAAGGAAGGAAACAAGCAAGCAGGGAGTCAAAAAAGAGGGAAGGAAGGAAGAGAAGGAAACAACCTTGCTTCCTCCGTTCCTACCTGGCTTGCTAAGTGCACAGCTGGTATCAGGGATCCTGTACTGTGCTCGAAATGAAAACAACAGAAACTGGAGCCATTAGCAGGTCCCCAGTGATGCACAGGATAGCTTCTCCAAGCAGACCAGCCAGGATGTGAGAGAAGGCTGGCCGTGCCTGGCACTAAGCTTGGGCAGCATCCAGTCTGCGAGCTGTGCTCTGACCCCGTGATCCCTGGGAGGCCTAGCAGCCTGCAGGGCAGAGGCTCCTCGCTGGGAAAATGGATCTGGATTTTGTGGGTGCTTACTTAAGAGCGAAATTCCAGCACAGTGAAGCTGGGAGGGCCTAGTGCTTTTCAGAAGTGGTGCTGAGTGCCTTCCACTCCAGAGCGGTCCACAGGGGCCAGAGTCATCCAAGCAAGGACTCAAGTCTTCAGCCCTGTTCTTAAGACCCATCAGAGCTGAAAAGCAGGGCCTGGCACTGAAGTTCCAGAGACAGCAACCATCCCTGCGCTCCTTACCCAGCCTCCGGCCAGGCCCTGAACTTTAGGTCCTGTGCTATCCAAACCTGGGGCCAACCCTGCATGCTGTGCTGAAGTGTCTCACTCCATCCTCATCCAAATCCTCAAGCACAGGTAAATCATTTAGTTTGTCTGTCAGCCTCACGGTACTCAGCTACACCTGAGCTTTTTCATTTAAGACAGGATCTCGCTAAATCACTAAGTTGCCCAAGCTGGGCTCAAACTTGCTATCCTCCTGCCTCAGCCTCCCTGAGTGCTGGGATTACAGGTGTGTGGCACTATGCCCAGTTTAAACAGTTTAGTTTTAAGAGTTACTAATTAGCATAGATTTCTGGAAAACAGAGCAATTAAATGTAAAAGCTTACTTTAGCCACTAAGGGGCGTTATCATCTCATATGAAAAATGCTGGGCCTAGTCAGGTAGGTTCTTGGCAAAAGCAGAAGTTTGCCAAAAAGGAGAAGCCATTTCAACAGCCGGAATATCTTCTAAAGGACCTTGCACTCAAGAGTATAAAGCAGTGGAACTCGCAGTGGTAACGAACACTCCGGGCAGACCCTCAATTCTTGCCTGTAGGTCATACCCATTGGTCGGAAATGGTGCCAGGATATTTGGGAAGGAAAAATGATCAGATTCTGCCATCTGGCTCAGCAATCACCTTCTCTGGCGTTTCTAAATTCTTCAGTCGTGTTTTCCAAAGAAGAAACATCTGTCTGGAGGCTGAATCAACTTGACTCTCATTGCAACCAAAGAGAAGAGAAAGTCAAAACGCTCACTGTAGATGTATCGAACTGAGTTTCTATAAGTCACTTCAGTGAGGCCTCTACTGAAAGTCTCATTTTGGATCTGGGCCAGTACCCTCAATGCCATTTAGCGGAAGTGGAGATCCTCAGTTTGTGGTCTGAACCCCCAGCCTTGCACTAACATCAGACAGGAGCACAGAGGTACAAGCTGCTTCCACCCACGCCCCTGTGAAATGAGTGATACACAAGGGAAAGCAGCAGAGTTGCTTGGACTTCCCTGTTTACTTTAATAAACTGAGGCCACAGTCAGACCAAACAAACAGGCACACAAAGTTTATCTTCCAACTTCTGTTTGGGCCCAGCCCTGCAGTGGACACCGGAGCCGTAGTCCTGACCTCAGCTTTCCCTGAAGCTGGGGCTCTGGCCATGTCTGCGGCCAGGCAGGGCTTGGTCTGAAAGCTCTGTCCTGTGTGTCCTTCAGGGCTTGCAGGCTGCATGGCAGATCGGGTGCTGCCAGGCTCTTCCTTCTTTCCATTTGAGATAGCAAGTTGTTATGCAAACCCCAGGCCTGGAACTGCCCCCAGCTCATTCCCTGGAGAGCCCTCTCGGCCAAGCCACCCCAGACCACCTGGTGCACACGGGCCCGAGGAGGAGGTGGGGACACCCGCCACCCGCCTGCCACCTGGCCTGGGCTAGGTGCCACATCCCTCTGAAAGCTCCTGTTCCGGAAAGCCGGAGGGGTGCAAAGGGGTAGAAAGAGCTCTTCCCTTGCTCTTTCTAACCCCCACAGCCCCCTATGGGTCACTGTTCAAGTAAGGAAAGCGAGGTACAGTGCATTGGGGAGCCCATCGGAACACCCCTACCCCTCATCTCAGACTGCGCAATGCCTTCGGGGCGCACAGGTGTTCTCCCCCACAGAGTGGCTGCAGCGACCAATTTCCTATTGGTTTTTTATTTCCAATCAAGAAAGAAAAGCTTTTTCTGTGAGCTTCCCAGGCTCCTAATGCACTCCGCATGGTGGGAGCCAGCAGTGCCACACAGATGCCCATCAGAGAGGGAGGCAGTGTTGCAGGCCCCACCGCCCCACAGCCCCCCCAGCAGCAGCGGCAGCGTTCTGGGGGGGGGTCCTGCACATCTGAGAACCATGGCACCCAGACCCAAGGGAGGTCAGAGTCACACCCTTCACCCTGGGCCTGCACACGCACCGCACCGGCCTGGTGCACACTCGGTTTAGAAACGGGCTCCTGACCTGATCTACTGGCAGGAACAGAAGTGCAGCCAGGGGACTTCTCTGTCCCACTTGTGGTGCTGTCTTCGCCACGGCCCCTGGGCTCTGGCGGCCGCGAAGCTTCACCTTCCCCTGCATTGATACCACTCCCCGCGCTCCTTGCCTCAGTTTACTCACTAGAATCAAGGGTCAGACAGAAGTGAGACCAGAGGATCCCCTAGATCTTCTTAACAGTAACATTTACAGCAAAACCCCCTATGAACAGGAAAGCCAGGTGCTCCCATGCAATACTTGCTTCACTTTTTAAACAGGCAGAAGAGTCAGCCCATGGTCTGCAGTCACAGATTTAGCCTGACCCCAATGCTGGGTCGCTGGTCTCTAAACTGCTGCCTGGTCTCTAAACTGCTGCTAGCAGTGGCTCAGCTCTGCATCCTGCTTGGCGAACTGGTCCAGGGTCCCCGGCCTGCGCTGGCCAGGGGTTGGCATGGCGACGCCGGAGACACTCTTGGCTTGAGCCATCCTTTTCCTCTGGCTCTATTGTCACTGTGTGAGATCTTGGCCCAGAAGGACAGAGAAATCCTGAGGGTGAGGTTTGATGTCAGAGGGAGAACAAGAAAGCCTTTGTCAGGCTCTTCTCAGGACTAGGCCAGCTGGGCTCAGGCCATGTACAGAGGAGTTCTGTGCTCGCCCAGGCTGGGCGTGGCCCATGGTAGCCGGGACCCTCCATGTGCATGCCCTGTGCCCTCTTCCTCCTCCACTACCAAGGAGAGGGCCGGCGCTGGGCCTAATGCCCTGCTCTGAGAGGGCTGTGGACAGAACTCCCTGCGCCGGCAGCACCAACAGCCAGGAGCTGCTCCTTCTCCTCCATTTCTTCCTCCTCTTCCTCCTCCTCTCCGAGCTCCTCTGCCTTGGCAGCACCCATGCCTGAGGCACCCTTAGCCAGCTCTGAGATGCCCTCCCTGCCCTCCCTGCCACAGGCTCGCATTGCTGTCCATGCCTGACCCTGTTTCCAACTTAAGCTTTGAAACCCACCTGAGCCCAGGAGGCCGCTGAGCAAACAGCCGTTCAATGATGGAGCCACCACTAACCCCGGAAGTTTATTTCTAAAATTCAGCAGATGATTGAGGTCAGCACAGAAGCAGCTGTCCTTAGCTGAGCCGAGCTCTCACTGCACACCAGGCACCATGCTCAGCGCCTGCGTGTGCTGACTCATCTCAGGGCCGTGGCAGTGCAGTTCCTGGTTCATTCCACGGAACAGGGAGCTGTCAGAGCATGAGGCTGGAGAGGAGGCCGCAGCGCACCGTGTGCAAGGGGAAGAGAAGAGTGCACACCCAGAATCTGCTCCCAGTACTGACGCCATGTACTTTTGTGTAACAGCCACTGTGTCACCAATTTCGCTGAGTCCACTGAGCCTGTGTCCCAGGAGATCCCCAGGAACTAGTCACTCATGCTTCTGCAAACGTCAACTCGCAGGCACCTCCCACTATGGAAGCTTCAGAGGCGGCAGCTTGCTACTGCACTCCCGTCCTCCTTGGCCAGCAGTATGGTCAGGGCCCCAGGCCCGGAAAGCACGCCTGTCAGGCTCCCAGCAGCTGACTGGTCCTTGAGGAAACACTGGCCAAGCGGCCTGTGCTGTGACATCTCAGGACAATTCCTCTGCAGTCCCCACCCAGCCCCAGTCAGAGCGCCCTTGGGTCACAGAGAAAGGCAAGCTCACCCTCGGGGTCAGCCGAGCCCCCCAGCTTCACTCCACACTGGGAAAGGCGGAGAGCATCTCTGTGGACACAGGGCCAGAAGAAAGGTGCAGAGGAGACTTCGCGGCTCCTGGGCATCCCATGGACTGTCATTTTCACTCTTTCCTTTCTGCTTCCTCTTCCTGCCTTCTCCCTCCATCCCATCCTTCCTGTCTTCCCTCATTCTCCTGCTGCACTGAGAAATGTCGCAGGGAATTCTGGAGAGAAAGCATCTCTTTTTCTTGGGCCTGCAAGAAGCACTCCCCAGGTAGACGGCACCTGGCCTGGGCTCCAACTGAAGGCCCGGCCAGGCTGAGCAGGCCAGCGGCACATGGCATGCAGTGGAAGGGACGGGGAGCTGTGCTTTCCCGGTCAGGCCCACTTCCCAGCTTCAAGCTGCACTGTCTGTGGAAGGAGACCTCGGCTCCTCCTGGCTACAGGGAGGGTCAGAGACGTTCTGCTGAGAGGCTGCCAGAAGGAGAAGAGAAGAATCCCAGGACACACATCTTTCCTTTCCAACAGGGGCATGACAGGCTCCCAAGGGCAGGAGACCAGGTGGGGTGAAAGATGAGGGCACATCTTGGGGTCGCTCGGGTCCCCAAGCAGCAGGCACCCACCTCGGCCCCTCACCCTAGCAGCTCTGTGGGACTGGGCTCAGAGATGACTCAGCTTCAAGGAACGAAGGCCCAGCAGTGTCAGGCGTGAGAAGCGACTTCCCTGGGAGCATGTGCGCAGGCGCCTGCAGGACCAGAGGCCACATGCAGAGGACGAAAGGACTGCAGCCCGGCCTCCTGCCTCCTAGCAGAGCACACACAGTGCTGTGCCCAGTTCTGCACATGTGAGCTTGGTGAGGTCTGAGCACAATCTCTTTCTCCTCCTCAATCTACCCTAACCTCCCTATTCATAGCAGGGTGATACGCCTCCCCCCACACACACACACACTCCTGCTGTGTCTCACACCCAGACGTCTCCTAAAGCCTCACTCAATCATTGGTGGGGTTCAAAGCAGCTGTGGTCAGGAGGTGGGGGGGCCCTGGGGGTGGGGCCTGGAAGGATTCATCTCCCTCCCGGTTTCTCCCTTCTCACTCCACTTCCTGTGGACCACGCTGTGAGCAGCTCTCCTCCACCAGACCCCTCTGCCAACATCACCGGGGCAGCTAACCATGGACTGAACCCTCTGCAAACTAAGCCCAAATAAGCCTCCCCTCCTTTAACTGGTTGGTGTTGGGTATTGTGTTCCAGTGTCAAGAGAAGTAACTAAGGCACCTCCTAATAACCGTGGGCCATGGGCAAACCACTTTTTCATTCCTCTGGCTCCAATCTCATCTTCTGTGTGTGCCCCAATGCTCCCTCTGGGGTTTGTCAGCGACAGTTGTATGAGGTGCACAGCCTCGGCACATCCTGATGGATGGTTCTACCAGACTCGTCTTCCAGCCAGCAAGGGAGACGGAAGCCAACTGTACTGGGCTGTGGTTCCATAATAAATTTGCCATGACACACAAATATGTGCACGTGTCCATGTGTGCACATACATTTGCACGCAAACATCTGCGTGTGTGTGCACGCATGCATGTGTGTCCCAAGGAAGGCAGAAGACAGATGTGCACTGCATGGAGAAGCAGCAGGCCCAGCTGTCTTTGAAGCTGCATTTTCCCCCAAGGAGTCACTTAGTTAAAAGCTATGCTGGAGATGGGTTCTTCCTCTTCTTTCTCCTTGTCTTGGGGTTTTTATTGTATTCTGCTCACTCACATGGTAATGGGGGTCAAAGAAGATCCGAGCTCAAATTCGTCAATCTGCTTCTTTTCAGTCACTGTCGGGAGCAAGGTGGGAGGGTGGGAGGCTGAGGCGGTACCTGTGCATGGCAAGCTCTCGGGCCATTTCCTCCCCATCGCCATCACAAAGACCTGAGGGTTGGCCCCTGTTTGTAGAGCAGGGATCTGTAGCTGGAGGGTCTCTTTTTCAGAATCCAGCTACAACTCATCCTTCACAGCCCTGTTCATATGATTCCTCCCAGAGCCGACTCTCCTGGGTGCATGCATCACTCTCATCCACTATCTGCTTCTCCTGCTGTGGGCTGTTGTGACTCTGCCACATAATTATGCTATGTGACCTGACTCTGCTAACCTGACTGGGTCTGAACTGTCCTCAAGTTCACAGATTCAGCCCAGGGTCTGGTGCACGGTAGCTCTCTAGAAATTACCTGTGACATGAATGCTGCTTCCCCAAAGGAAGACTTCTGTTAATATTACATGGAGAGGGAGGGAGCTCCTTCCAGCTGGGCTAGCGGGACTGGAAGAAAACGTTAGGAAGCACAATTTCAACATCCCCTAGCAGATGTTAGAACCTCTTGCCAGCCCTTCTGTCCCAACAGAAACCAGGCTCACATTCCAAGCATTCCCAGGAACCCGTTAACCGATGGGCACAGACGCTCATCACCATTTCCCACTCCCTGGATGCGGGAGGGTGGACGGGGCTGTGGATTCATCTGCAATCAGCCACCCTGTTGTTCAGCTGCTAATACAAGGAGGAGGGGCAAGGAGAGCATTAAAGGAACCTGGAGTCAAATGAAATCCAGCCCTTTGTCTTCCCCAGTTTCAGTCTCCCCAGGGAATCTATTTCTGCTTAAAAACCTGTTACCAGAGCTGAGCCTGGTGGTGCACACCTGTCATCCTGGCACTCTGGGAGGCTGAGGCAGTAGGATCATAAATTCAAGCCCCATAAATTCAAGCCCACTGGGCAATTTAGTGACTCAGCAAGATCCTATCTCAAGAAGAAGAAGGAGGAGGAAGAGAAAGAGAAGTACAAGGGGGAAGGAGAAAGAGAAATAGAAGGAGGCAGAAGAGGAGGAGGAGGAAGACGAGGAGAGGGTTGGGGATGTCGTTCAGTGCCCTGGGTTCTAACTCAAGTATTGAAAAAAAGACAAACGAAAACGGTTAAAGGCCCCATGCTGCCCTCAGGCAGACTCAGCCCCTTGGCTTCCTCCCTGAGAACCCCTTCCTTGGCCTCTCAGCCAGCCTCGCCCTCCTTCCCACAGCCACCCAGACTGACCGAGCATCTGGCTCCTGCAGGCTCCTGGGCCTGCTTCTCCCCAGTCTGGAAACCCCTACTGCCCTTCCCTGGGGATTCCCAGACCTTATCTCTGGGAGGAAGAGGAGACAGCATGGCCCCAGGGGCTTCCCACTCCTTGTCTCGGCCAGGCCAGGGACCTACTCTTACCATGACACTGAAAGTGTGTCTCGCAGGTCCCTGGCCCCTTGCCAAGGGCAGTTGCCAAGCCAAGTTATCAGGTCTGCCAGGGATCGGCCCATTGACACCGACATGTAAGAGGCACCCAATGAAATACCCTAGAGGCAGGACTCGGAAACAGCCCATGATGTAGGAGTTCCAGAAGATCTGGTAGACACGACCTGTGGGAGTTCCAGTGGACAACTTCTACTCCAGCACCTCGGTTTAGTGATGACCAAGTTAGGGCGACTGTTTACTTCGGCTTTGTTTACTGGGGAACTTCTCCAAGAGCCTGCCATGGGCACTGGGCCAACTCCTAAGGATGGGGCCAGGCCTCACTCATTGCTAGAGGTTTCTGAGGGCACAATGCTCTCTACCTGGTAAGAATATCCATCCTTATTTTTACTGGAGAATGCTTTAGGGTCAGGGCCCTCGGGATGCACCAGGGAGAAGAGAACAGCATAAGAGAATCTCTGCAAAACCCATGTTCTCCACAAAAGGACATAAACCCCTAAGTCCTTAGTAAAGCACCCTGCGAGGTCCTGTGCCACTCCTAACTCCTGGCTCCTTCTACTCCAAGCCAAATGTTTCCCCGCACCCCAGCCTTTGTTCCAGTGACAGCTTCCAGCCTCTTTTCTTTACCTTCTTCAGACCTTGTTCAAATAAAGGTGTGCTGGAGGCCTCCCCAGGTCCCCACATCCCACAGCAAAGCCCTGCTCCCCACTCGCAGCTCTCTGCTTGGCTCTGCGACTCTATTTTTGGCTGCAACGTTTTCCCCAAACACTCAATGCTGCCTGCTGTAACAAACACCCGTGTCATCCAACATGCAAGAAGGACTTTGTTTTCTCCTGTGCTGTGTCCCCAGCTCCCAGCAGCACCCACCACACTGCATGTTTGCTGGATGAGTGGATGGCGGGTGCACAGGTCAACATGCAGCCAAGGTACAGGAAGCCCCATGAGAGCACGCTTGGCACGGAGCTGTCCTATGGGGCCCAGATCAGCCCACTGGAAGTGAAGCAGATGATGAGAAGGCGTCAGTTTTCATCTAAGGGCAGAGGGTAACATCGAGGGGCAGAAGACGGAGCATGAAGCTGGCCATGACACAGCAAGCCCTCATGCTGGGAGGGTCCATGGGGCAAGCCCCTCTGTGGGGAGTGGCGCAGCAGAGGACCTCGAGTCCAGAGCCTGATGCCCACTTCTCCTTCAGCTGCTTGAGACTTGGTAGGGTTGCAGATGAGGCCTGGCCCTAGGTGCCTGGCACAAGGCTCAGATGGAGTCAAAGCGGGGCTGCAGCTGTGGTGAGGTAGCTCTACAAAAGCCAGAGGGGAGAAGCGCTTACACTGGCTATGGTCTGCTAGGCACACACGCCGACGTGAGGTCCTTTCCCCCCTCACTGCCAGCCTCCAGCACAGAATGGTTTCCCATCTGATGGGTGGGGAAACTGAGGCTCAGGAGTTCAAACTGATCTAAGCAAAACTGCTGAGCTAATGAACAGCACAGCTGCAGTGGAATTCTCATTCTAAGAAACTGTTTCTAAAAGCTCACTTCCTCCTCTGAGAGGCGGCACAGACCGGGGCCACTCCAGAGAAACAGCTCATGAAAGGAAGAAGGGCAGGTGCGTGAGGTCACCGTCCCCAGCAGAGAGCAAGGGTCTGGCTGAGGAAGCAAGTCTGGGGCTGCCGACTGAGCCTGGGGCTTGGCCTCGGGAAACGCATTAACAGTCACCTGGTCTTTACTTCTGTCCTGTGCTCAGCTCAGCGTCATGAAATGAATGTTAGGTTTTCATTTTCAAAACAACTGCAGATCATTTAACTTAAAAGCACTTCTGGACACAGAACAGCGGCAGGACAATCCAGAGAAAGAGTAAAGATGTGCGGCCACCTCAGCGTCCTCTCGCTCCTTGATAGCTGGTCACTGTGCACCCCCAGGGCCTGCCCAGGCGGAGCGTTAGTGTGCCAGGCGCCGGGGCTGAGCCTCAGTGTTTCTTCAGACAGCTGAGGGGTGTCGGCGCTATCAGGTGCAACTGTAAGGCGGACGGACGCTCAAGCAGATGTAGCCATGTCCTTGCTCATAAGAAGTGTTCACAACCGACCGGAAGGAGGTGAGAGGGGGGTAGTGAAGAGGGAGCCCTGTGCCACCGGTTAGCAAGGGAGTGGTCAGCCGCTGCTTGTCCAGCACAAGTGCTCTTGGATGGTAACTGCATGAGCTGAATTTGTCTCTGAAAATAGGATGCAAATGAGGACTCTAACAGGAGACCAAAGTTCCATCGGAGGCTGACTACCAAAGAACTTCCCTCTGCTTCTCAAGATTTGGTCAAAATGGGTGAGAAGAGAGAAAGAACAAGCCAAACTACAGCTATGGCTCTAATCCCCTCTTCCCTTGCCTGTCATTCTAAGTCGCAGCTCTGTCCCTTGCCTGAACACCCAAAGGCCCAGAATAGCACAGATGCCACTGAGGAGGCGGCTGAAGGTCCCGGTGGCCTGGGACCACCTCGGAATTACAGCTTCCCGAAGACGCTTGCCGATTATTACTTATGCCCCTCACGTTTCTTTCCTTTAGAAGTATGGGATGTTGAGTTTTCTGTAAACATGCACATTACACATTCTCTGTATGGAAGTGTTGGTTATCACTGTGCATAACCACGGTCAGCTGTCATTTACCTGGAGATAGCTCTTGTGATTCTCTGTCCTTAAAGAGCTGGGAGGGAATAACAAGCCATGATATTACGAGTGCAATCTCCTCTCCTCTGTCCACACTGCCTTCTTTGAGGATGGATGAGACAGTCACAGGACCAGCAATTACCAGGGCTGGGAGACAGTGAGAAAATAATCTTGTCTCTTGAATTCATTTTCTAGTTGGGGACACTGAGGCTCAGAGAAGAGCATCTAAGCATAGACTGTGGATGGAAACCACTCTCTGACTCTCTGGCCTTTGGATTTTTTTCAAAAAAACCAGCCAAATGGTCAAACTGATTTGTCAAGCAAGTGGTCACTGCCTCCAGATGAAATGTCTTCTCAAACAAAACAAAACAACCCCACATTTTCTAGCTTGCTGTTTTTGGAAACAAAATTGGTAAAACAGGCTGTGGCGGTTTTCATGGTTTCTTATTTTAAAACAAGAAAAAGACTGCTCTGAGACTGCGACCAATGGACATGGCGTGCTGTGTTTTTAGTGACAGCTAGTAGGTCTCTCTCTCCCTCTCTCCCTTCATGTTTCAGGAAAACTAACAGATATGAACTGTTTTCCAATGAGTATCACTTTTTAAGGGATTTTTCCAAAAGTCATACATTCCAACAGTTGCTCCTCTATGCAGAAAATCAAATCATGCGGGGAAAGCAGCTATTATTAAGCAAGATGTATCTGTCAAGCATATCACACGCGTTTTGTATTTTCCTAATTTGTACTCATGAGATTCTTGTGAGGTTCCATTAACCCCATTTTTCCAAACAACTGGGACATCAAGATTGGAATGACCAGAGTTATAAAGAGAATACAGTACAAAACTAGGGAAAAAAATAATAAAAGCTTTTATATTTAACACCTAAATCTTTTATTCCATCTGAAGTGAACTATTTTTATTAGGCCTCACCACCAGGAGTGATCTATTCATTCCAGTGTTTTAGCACAAAATGCAGGAGAAAGCTTTATGGGAGCAGTCGCTGTCCTACTAAATTCTTCCTACACAGGGAGTTCTGAAGGCCGCGGCTTCCGGCCAGGCTCCCAGAGGGGCTCGGGTGCCCCAGAGGCTGGCTGGGCCCAGAGCTGAGCAGGGAGGGACAAGACACCACAGGAAATCATGATTATCAACGCTCTGGGCTTTGTTCCAGTCCCAGACAGCCGGGACATGGCAGGAGAGATGGGTGGGGGTGGAGAAAGAGGAAGAAAAAACAGGAAGTGCAGGGGGTGGAGGAGGGAGGAAATGATAGAGAAAACACAGCAACTTTGAACGTCCTTGGCCTGGTGAGAAAGTGATTTCTGAGTGGGCTTCCAGAGCCGAGGTTGGGACGGAAATGGGAAGAGGGTCCAGGCGGACTGGGGTGGCGCCCATAAGTCCATCTCCCCTGCTGCGCGCACCCTGCCACAGGGCTGTGGACGCTGACGGTGGAGAACGTCCAGGGAAAGTTCTGAAGGCGAGGCCAGGCGTGACCCCAAGGGTCAGAAACCAGAAGTGACACCCTTGATGTGATCAGGCTTCAGGGGGTACAGCCCCAGGCCCACCACTTTCTCTCTCTAACATCTCCAGAATTAGAACCTGTTTTTGGAAGATTCCAAGGTCTGAGCCCAGCCTGGGGAACTGAGTGACTTAGTGAGATCCTATCTCAAAATAGAAGATAAAGAAGGGCTGGGACATAGCTCAGTGCAAAGGCGCCGAGTTCAACTTATGGCACCAGCCAGTGGTCACTGGGCCTGCTCCACACCGTGACCTTAGACCCTGCCACTCTGCCCACCCCTTTTATTTAACTCCAAATGCAGGTCATGGAAGACAGCAGTCACTGGTACCTTGGAACACACAAGCAGATAACCCACAGTGACAAGCTCAGGACGCTTTATTCCCAATCCTACTTTACAGCCGGCACCAGGAGGGACAGAGGAGATGGACTCCCTGAGAGACAGGCTCTTAGTCTTTCAACTCCTGCCACCGGCAACCTGGCTGTGCTTCTATGACATCAATGAAAAGTGCAGACTCAGCCTGGAAAACGAACCAGGAAATGCGTGTGGTTCAAACCTTCCCAGGAGAGCTCTGCTGTCCCCCACTGGTGACTTTTACTCATAGATGCTGTCCCAGGGTCCCACAGCCGCAGCCAGTGGCCTCCAGGGACGACCTGGATTCTGTAATTCCTCCTCTACATCCCGACAAACCAGACAGACAAGTCAGGGTGTCTTTGAGAGGGGTTGTAAATTCTCTTAAGTCACCACTACTGGGTCGGCCCTGGACTGTTAGAGCATTTGGCACAATAGAAGCAAAAAGCCCAAAACAAACAGGTTTATTGAGGACATGGAAAGGAGCAAACATCCCATGGTGGCTGGGAGTCTCCTTCAAATGGACACAGAGAGGCAGAGGGTTATATGACCTCTGAACAGAAGTGGTGCATGGGACTGATAAATGGTGACGTGTGAGGAACTGACTGGAATTCTCTGTGTGTGCAGACAGGAAGGGGAGTTGCAATTAGGGCTAAGGAAGAAGCAGGAAGTGGTAGGCGTCCCACCTTGGCCTTCCGCCATGTTAGACCACCGCCATAACTGTACAGTAATTTACACCAGGGCAAGAACCTTGCATGGACCAAATGTCCATGAAGAAGAACAGAGAAGAGGTGGGTAAAGAGATGTCAAGCTTGGTTCTTATTCTCTACAACTGTACAACCTCATGTCCTGCCAGCATGACAGCGCTTCTGCCACCATGGATACCAGGGCAGTGTCCCCATCCCCACCCTCATCTCCATACTTGGCCATGAGTACCACTGAGGGGACAAGGATAGAGTGAACTTCGGTAGCCCCTGGTAGCCAGCAGAGTGCTTTTCAATCTTTGCTCAGTTGGAGACAGGCCAAAGGCCCAGGGCTAAGGATTCCATTTTTAAAGCAGGAAGCTGGTTTCAGAGGTATGAAGTGACTTATCCAGGGCCACGACACAGAGTAGGACTGAAAATGCATCTCCTATGACTTCCAGTCCGGGGAGCTTTCACTTCCCTGCAGTCCTGTCCCTCCTGCAGGGAGGGGCTGAGGGCCAGTTCAGGACAGTGATGTCTTCTGCTTGGAGAGAATTTCAGGGGGTGGACAGGTACAGACTGGAGAGAAGGTGAGACAGACAAGAGAGGACAGCAGCAAAGGCCCCAAAAGGTCACATTCCCATGACCCAGGCTGGCAGATAAAGGGTCCCAGCCCCAGCATGGGAATCAGCTCGCCCGAAGGCCCCAGGGCCCCAGAACCAGGAGCCCCACAGAAAGGACAGTGGCTTGGGCTTTTAGCTGAATAGGCCCAGGTGCCTACCGCATGTCACTCCCACCAGGCATTATTCCTGCCCCTTGTTCGCCCATGAGGAAACTGAGGCACACAATGGCTCAATCACTCATCCAAAGGACTCAGTGTCTCATTTGTTTGTTTTGCGTACTAGTTACTAAACCAAAGGCCTTTACACTGAGCTGCATCCCCGGACCTTTTAAATTTTTCTTGTAATTCTCATTTTTAGACAAGGTCTTGCTAAGTTAACCAGGCTAGGGTAGAACTTTCGATCCTCCTGCCTCAACCTCCCAGAGTGCTGAGATTACAGGTCTGCCCGCTGGGAGTTCAGTGTTGGAGAGCTACTATTACAGACGGCTGTATGCAGTCAGATAGGGGCGAGGCCCTCGAAGAAGGCAGTGCAGAAAGTAAGACAACTGTGGGTGGAGGTGCACTTGTGGAAGGCCAGCCCGCAAGACAAAGATGGAATGAGTCCACCCGCATATTTCTCCGAGGCATAAACAATAGTGATCGATATTCTAAACAGACCTCAGTCACCGGGATGGGGGACCAGGACCTCCTGATCCATCCCTTCCAGGAAAGGTCCTCATGCTTTCCGCCCGTGGCTGCTACGTGACCGGCTTCCCCACCGATCAGAATCAGCTAAGCGACTGGACTTGTAATCTCTGTCCTACCTTAACATCCACCTTGCGATTTTATAGTGTGCTGTATAAAACTTTCTCTGAGAAGTGGGCTCCTGATCAACCCACTTTCTGGGTCCCCACCTGACTCTTAGGCAGGCGCTCTTTTGCTCAGTAAGTGTTAGCTCTGTTGTTCCTTTAGCATTCTTTGATTTTGTGGAACACGAACTTGGCATATCGGACATTTGCAGGTTCCCTTATACCATCCCGATATCATTGCTCTAACACTGCAGTCACCACGTGCACTTAGGCTGCCTGGCTCAAACTGGTCGTAACCAGTACTCAATTTTCCCTCTCAAAGCAGTTACCTTAACAGTAAAATGGAAATAATGTGGATTAAGCCAAAGGTCCAGGAACAGAGGACGCTCAGTTCTCCAGCAGAGAAGGAGCGGGGAGCCGGGGGGTGCTTGGCAGGCGGGACAGGGAATTCGGTCCCTGGTGCCCCGTGGGTCACAGACGGCCCATGTCAGCAGCACCAGCAAGTGGCGGTCAGGTCCCAGCTTTGCACAGCTTTGCTCCTGGGAGGAGAAAGGGGGTGGGCCTGGGAGCAGCTGACATGGGAGGGTCACATTGTCAGGGGATACCTGGATGAAGCCCTGGGAACCCAGCTCCTGCGCTTGGGGATGGAGCAGAGAACACCTCCCCCCAGTGCAAGGCTCCCAGAGAGGCTGCCTTGTGTCAGCAAGTGTCCTGGAATAATGGACGCCAGTGGTGAACCACTCATCCACCACTGCCTGGCGGGAATGCTTGAGGCCCAAAGGACTGTCCCTAATTTACAGGCGAGACCAGCTGAGCAATTTTGTAAAGGTCAAACACTACAAGAAAGGCTCTTTGCCACCATGTACCTGACATTTCAGCCCCTGATTGCACCTCTAAACCACAGTGCTGTGAGCCAGGGAAGCTCTGAGCGATCAGTGCACTAGGCAGCATTTGCCAAAACCCATTCTGCACATTTCTCGGGCACTGGTCACCACTTCCATTAATGCAGTCACACAGATTTCCGGTGACTCTGGGATTTGTCACCCAAACTTGCATACTTGGGCGGGAAAAGAGGCAGAAACCAGAATGGACCCAGGCGTGCGGGAACCCCAGATATCATCTGGGGCCCCAGGGGCTGGCTCCTCTTATGTCCAGTCTTGCTGCAACTCCACAGGTGTTTCCTGCCTTGTGCTCATGCCACCCCTCCTCTGCCACTGCCTCTGAATTCCTGGAGCCTGGAGACCTCAATGGCTGTCCCCTGACCACGAGGCAGGCACGTGTGATGGGAGGACAGGGTGGGGACAGTTCCTGTGAGAAATCTGAGAAGGCTGGCACCCCAGAAACTAGACCAGGCTCTCTGATGATCAGTTAGCCCCCAAGTGACAGCTCTGGGGCCATCCTACTGAAGCCTGAAGCCACCCGCCAGCCCTCAGGGTAAGGCAGGGCTGGGGATGGCAGCTGCCCACCCAGAGAGTGTGCAGCCCACTGCAGGGACGCAAGGCCCCGTGGCCCGGCCGTGTCCTTGGCCAGGGGGTGCAAGCCCTGCCTCAAGGGGGTGCAAGCCCTGCCTCGAGGGGGTGCAGCTGCAGCCTCTATGGCCTCACTAGTCCTGGGAGGAAGGAGGCAGCTCTTAAAGCCCGCTTTCATTTTACTTCTTCCGTAAGAATCTGCTTCCTAAGAAGCACAGGCCAAGAGAAGAAAGAACCTGCTGTTCTTCAGCCACCAGGAAGTCGGTCTCCAATCCGACTTGCACACAATGCCGGCAAAGTGAGACACTGGCGAGAGAGCAGAGGGCACCCACCCGGGCTCGGAAGGCGCTGTCTTGCACGCTTACTCTGTTGTGGGGCATCACGAGACTCTCAGGCCAGGGGTTCTCGAGGCCCAGGAAAGGCTGAGTCGCGAGCAGCCCCCACTCTGTGCCACCAACCGGCAGGGCTCTGGGCCCTCACTGAGGCTGCACAGTGAGCTTTTTACATCCCTTGGAGACGCTTTTGCAAATGGCAGCTTTGGGTAAACAGGCAAGACCTCTCTGGAGCTCAGCACGGACTTCCCTTCTAGAGGGCTGCCGTGCAAACCCTGCAGCTCTTACTGTTATCACTGCATCACTTCCGTTGTTAAAATTGCTCTGTCTGTGATGCACAGGAACTACAGTCATCCTGGGGACCTGGTACGTGCACACATCGCATCTTCGTCACCTTTTGCCTCCCGGTCCTCCCTGCTCCCCATTCTGGACCATGCTCTTCCCATCTCCACAGTCCTCCTCCCCGCTTCCTACCATTTCCCTTTTATTTTGCTCTTTAAATTATTTATATTTTGGGTTTCTCATATAAGAAAAGCCACGTAGTGTTTAAGCGTCTCTATCTGCTTGATTTCACGTTAGCATTATGGCCTCAATGCACCTGCTTTCCGGTGAGTGACTCGAGCGCACCCTTCCCTGTGGCAGAGTGGTTCTCCCTGGGGTGTAACACCACATTTTCTTTATCCCTGCGTCTGCTGACGTGCGCCCTGGCCGATCCCAGCACTTAGCTATTACGAGTGGTGCTGCTGTCGACAAGGGCGTGCATCATTGGTGTTACCGAAGTGACACCGGAGAATAAGCTAAGTGGAAGGACTTGGGCAGTGCCACCTAGAAAATGAGCGGGACAGGAAGGACTAGAACTAGTTTCGCAGCCACTTGTGCTGGGAGCTCGTGGTGGGAGCTGGCTCGGGAGCACCGTGGAGACCCGTGAGTGACCCTGGCTCGGGTATGGCGACGGCGACTGTGGGGACGCTGCTGTTCTGAAGAAGGCTGAGCACTGCTGCCTGACCTTGGTGCCAAGTGAGGAGCCGAGCAGTGCGTGGACACTGCACTCCACCCTGAGCCCGACCATCTTGGCAACAGCAGTGGCCCCATCGCCCACATCTCACAGACAGGGTCAGGGGCGGCTCAGAGAGATGGACAGACTGACGACCTGGTTAAGGATGCAGTGGGTGCTTCCCAGGAGCCTGGGTCACCCCGAACTCAGCCTTGACCAGGCTGTGAGACCCTTCTCAAGTCGCTGTTCTCTGCCCTGGGAAAGAAATTTCAGCCAGATGCAGGACACACAGAGGTTTGCACCAGCCGCCCCCCGCGCTTTCTCTTCCCAGTGCCATAATGATGCATGGCCCTCTTCGGTGTCCACCAGGACATGAAAACGATTTTAGCGGGGGAGGCCACAACCCACTCACAGAGGATGCTGCCTGGGCCGCACGGATGAGAGGCGCTGAGTTTAATTTGTAAAATTTGGCTTCTTTGAGGGCAGTGGTCAGCTCAGTGTGACTGGGGAAGAAGGAGAGGGGTGGCGAAGACACGGGGTAGAAAAAGGCTGGTGTTGGGCTGTGCAGGGCGTCGGGGCAGTGGGGCAGGAAGCTGGTGTGTTGAGAGCTTTGCAAGCTCGGGGGAGGACAGGCTGCGGAAAGGGCCTGAGCTCGTGGACTTCACGTGACCTCCCGGGAAAGGTGAGCAGCGGCCTTATCAGCACCGTGTGAAGAAGGGTCACTGCGCTACCCGGCACCTACCAAGCATGTTCACAAAATATGGCGACTGCCTCACTTTTAAATCACCTGCTATAGGAGGAGACACACTGCTTCGAACATACTCGTTTCTTCGTTCTTGCCACTCACTGCCTGGAGCAGCTCTGGGGCTGAGTGTCAGCACCTCTTTCTTGAGGGTCTTTGTAAGGTGTGATCAGAAATACAGTGACTGCTGTAAAAACGTAAAAACTTGACACTGTGTCCTCATCTACCTTAGTCATGAGATCTGACTCCTGGCCCTTCCCAAAGTCAAAATGACCAAGAAAAGGGAACATTTTGAATCTATTTAGAACATCAAGTCAGCCAGGACAGCACAGCTAGAGACCCTCAGGAAAGTAGACTCCAGAGCTGCTGCAGGAATTGGCAAGGATGATGGGATGAATGTGTGTGAAGAGAGACAGGGTTTTAGGGGTGATTCATGGCAACTGTCTTTTGGTATAATAAAGTTTGTTTTTTTTTTGAAACAGGGTGTCACTATGTAGCCCAGGCTGGCCTTGAACTCTTAGGAACCCTCCTGCCTCAGCCTCCCAAGTGCTGGGATTACAGATGTGCACCATCATGCCTGGTTTTGCATTCCTTAGTCTCCGATCCCTCCTGTGACCTTCAGTGACTCACAAATTAGGCATGGGGGAAATAGAAGCTGCCCATCACTCTAAGTGAAGGGGGCAGAGCCAAAGACAATAACTCACCTGCGACAGCTGGGCGCTGGCTTATCCCTGGTGCTGAGCGAGGTCGAGCTGGCCTCCTGTGACAAACACGGCTCGGAGCTCCAGATGTACACAGCTGTGCTCCTTGGCTCCCAACTGCAAGTCAAGTCGGAGTCACAGGGTTAGTATTCACGGTCCCAGCATCTGCCCACCAGCGGCACAGATCTGTGACGGTCCCAGGTGCCCCGCAGCTTGTCACAAGATAAAGGGAATGGGAACAGTGTCAAAAGAAGGGACATGGATCCAATGGCCAAAGCTGACAACAAGAAGTTGACTCTGCATGAAACCCATGGCCTTCCAGCAGAACCTGCACCCCAATCCCTCCCTAACAAGATCCACCTTCCATGTAACACTCAGCTCGCATCCTTCTCATCCTCTGACCCAGTCCTGTAGCCAGCCTGGACCGCCACCCTCTGTACCATCCTTCCAGGATAGTGGTCACTTCCTCCTTGAAGGCTTCTCTGATACCCATGGACATCACAGTATACACACTGATCTCTACCCTTCTGAACTCACACAGCACCTGTGTCTTCCCCACTGGGCATGTGGGCCCAGGAGCTGGCCTGGGCTGTCAAGCAACCTCTGAACTCCTTTCACCTTACCTGGCCTGTGCACTTTCACACACCTGATGGTGTCTCCTCCCTGAGCAGGTCTCTTCCCACCCCTGGGACAAACTGACATGCATGCCACTTTCCCAGCTGTCCCCGGGCTCCTCACACTGCAGTCACACCGAGCTGCTCCCCAAGGGTGCACAAGGAGGCCACACCAAGGGGCGGACTGCTCTGCAGCAACGGCTGCAGGGTCTTCCTCTGGGCAAGCCCCAGGCCCTCCCAGGAGTCATCACAGAGGAGGTGACCAGGAGCCCGGCGCTGTGGTGACAAGTCCAAAAACAGCCAAGTCCTGGGGTTGTGAGCTCTCTGTCACAAAAACAGCTGACCCATCAGCCACAGCGGCGAAGCAAGCATCTGAGGCTCAGGAAGAAGACACTTTTCCTCACAATGAAGCCGGGTCGCTACCTCCTTCCACAGAGGCAGGAAGCGAGGCTCACAGCAGTCACGGCTCCTATCTGGACTTGCACTCCAGGTTCAACCCTTCTGCTGTGGCCCAGAGCAGTGGATCCAGCAGCCCACTGTCCACCCCCGGGGCTCACACTTGCTGCTTCAGATCCTAAGCAAGGCACCGAGTCCCTACCCCAGAGCTCAACCTGCCTGCGAGGACCTGCAGCACAGCAGGCATCTCAAGGCTTCTGCTCCTCCACCAGACCCACCACACACTTCCACAACACCACAGGTGGAAAGACTGAAAAGAAATTGTCACTTCACAGACACGACAAACGACTCCACTCACTGCTCTACGAGATGTTTAGAGGGGATCAAGGGCTGGGGACACAGCTCAGCAGCACAGCATCTGCCTGCAAGCGCAAGGTCCTGAGTTCCTGGCAGCCTTCCCCCAGAAAACCCGCCCCAGCTGCTGTCTCTCCAACGGTGCATGGTTGTAGACAGAGTTTCACTTTGGGTTTGGCGTGGAGACCAAGGTCCAGAGGACTGCGAGCTCAGGGTCAACACAGCACACCAGGTCCCTGGGAGCACACAGCACCAGCTCAGTGGCGCCAGACACCTGAGGTCCCTTGAGCAGGCTGTCATCAATCATGACCACAGAAATGGGTACACGCCCTGGCCAGTGCTGTCCTGTGTGCCGTCATCCCAGAGAACCCATTATTAACCACGAGCCAGCAGAGCACGGGATGGATCTGTGAGAACAGGGAAGACCTACAGTGTGGCTGCAGCACTGTCCCCACCATGCAGTGCCAATCGGGCAAGTTGCTTTCTGACCCCAGGTGTCCTCCCAAAAGGACAGAAAGGCGTTTTGGTAAATGCAAAGCCATGATGAGACTTGGACCACTGTCTGCAGACGTTGTGGGTCGTTGCATGTGAGAGCGCTGCCAGGTGCTGTTGAATGTCCTACCATGTACACGGGGTCCCACGCAAATGTTACTGTGCCCCAAATGACAGGGGCACCACGAGTGAGATGCCCTGGTACAAAGATAGCCCAGCACAGTGGTTCAGTCGAGGTGCTTGAACACATCGTCATCCAGAAGGAAAAGAGTGACGAACTGGGAGCCAGGCGCAGTGGTGCACACTTGCAGTCCCAGAAAATCCTGCGAAGGAGGCTGAGGCAGGAAAACTGCCACGGGTTCAAGGCCAGCCCAGGCTATGCAGTGAGTCAAAGGATACCCTGTAGCAAGACCTTGTCTCATAAAGCGCCCCCCACCAAAGGAACTGGGGTCTGTTGGCACAATGCTGAGGAACAACTGGGCCACTGTAACATAGGCCATGATGGCAGTGTGAGTGTTTGAGCTCTTGCCCTAGCACATGGCCCCGGGCACTCTGTGGGTGCTCAGCAGTGGGTGGGGAGAACAGGTGTAGGTGACGCCCCAAGGCACACTCCGGCATGTTCTCACCCACACCAGGCAGCGGAATCTGCTAAATGCAACTTCACCTCCTCTGGAAGCAGCACCAATTCCAGGCCTGCAGACTCAGGTTAAACATCAGCGGCCTGACCACCCCAGGCAGCGGTCAGAAGGGTGACTGATGGCAGATGGCATTCAGGTGGCTTTCTAGCAGGAGCTGAAACACGTTGAAAGGTGAGGCACCCCACACTCCCCTCTCTCGGGACCCAACTGTTAAAGACACTCAGCTGTCAGCTTGGCTTTTGACACACTCAAATCCACTTTTGAGAGACAATCGTTATATTCCTGTACCACTGGGAACCACAAACATATTTAGTACAAACCACCCAAAGTGGAGAGAGGGTTAGGTGAGAAACGGCAGCAAGCTAGGGGAGACGGAGGCCGTATGGGAAGAGGGTGACAGGCACACCTGCTGACCATGCTGGCCTCCTGGAGGTCCCCAGGGAGAACCTGCCCTCACCAGGAGGCAGCTGATTTCTAAGGACTGGAGGACAGAAGGGGAACCTCCCTTTGTGTCTCCCCAAGATCTGACAGGACCATGAACTCTCTGACTCACAAAGCCATTTAATTAAAAGCCCCAGGGCTCAGAGCTAATTGTAGAACCGGCAGAACTCGGTGGCTTCACAGGCACCAGAACTGGGAGCAGAGTCATGAGGATAATTTTGCCTTTCCTTCCTGAGCTATGAACCACAATGCGCTCAACTACAAATCAGGTGACCTGAGTGCCAGAGTGGGAAGCCACCTGAGCAAGCACCTTGGTTTTGTGATGAGGCCTGGTGGCCTAGGGCAGTTGTGCCACCCCAGGCCTGGCCAGCTCACCGACTGGCAGCTGGACGCAAGGTTTTCGGTGTCCAGCACTGAGTCTTACACCTCGTTTCAGAAAAACTTTCTACGCCCTCTCCAGTGCTTATATGGAACTCAGAAACAGCTGGTTATGATCTACCTAGGATTTGGGGCCACAGGAAGGAATCAGGGCAAGATAGCTTCAGAGAAAAAATAATTCCAAAAGCAACTGTGTGTTAAAATCCAGCTCGTGTTTGCTTCAGCAGCATATATACAAAAATCCAGCTTCCCAAAACGGTGGTGCACACCTACCATCCCAGCATCTGGGAAGCTGAGGCAGGCGGATCGCCATGAGTTTGAGGCCAGTCTGGACTACATGTGAGATCAAGCTCAGCCTGAACTACATAGCCAGACTCTGTCTCAAAAAGTCAAATCAACACAACATAACACAACACAACACAACACAACACTGCTCTATCACGGCTGGGCATGGCTCCTTCCGTCCTCCATCTCATAGCGCATCCCGGCAAACAGCAAATGGATTTCTCTGATTCTAACGCTCATGCCTTAAACAAACTTCTCCCATTTGTCTTCCAAACTGCAATATACAAAGCAGCAATATGGTGACGCCTAGGGACTATCTGTACCCCTCAGACCTACATGAAGCTTTCACTGTGGCATTATGGCATCCGGAGGTGAGCCCTTCAGGAGGGTTTGGGCCAGGAGGACAGAGCTCTGTGGGTGCCGTCAGTGACCTCCTTCGAGGACAGGAGAGGCGATCGCCTTCCCCACCATGAGGCACACCTGGCCACCTGGACGCGGCCCTCAGCCAGCACCAGACCTCCCAGTGCCAGACTGGGACTCCCCAGCCCCCACTGTCTAAGCCATGGGTTTGTCTCCTGTGATAGCATCCAAAGCTGATGACGAGTGACGGCAAAGCCATTCGCTGTGCTACCAATAACCCTTCAGTCTACTGGCTCGTGAGCTGGAATTTGTCCACACTAACAATGGCCAACATTCATGCATGTTCTTGAAATGCACAGAGCACTGTAGGAAATAAACTTTCCTCATCCAAATAGCTTCGACAGCATCTACCCCGCCTCCTCCCGATACACACACAAGGCCTGGACTACGGTGAATTTTTGGAGGTCGCACAGGCAGCGGACAGCAGAGTCTCAGACGTGATGCTATGTTCATCCCCTACAATGACTGCTTTGTCGCCAGGTGCTGCACTGACACAGAGGAGAGGAGAACTAGGCGCACAGGCCCAGAAGTCACCTCCGACTGCAACATGGCAGCTGAGCACACTGCCGAGGGCCACCCAGGGTCCCCGGGAAAGATGACAAGGGCCGTGGCTGTGGCCTGATCCTGGGCCTGGATGTAACTGCAGTCCAACCTCATGTAGGACAGTCACCATCCCCACAGTGGACTGAGTCCCAGTGGGGGACATTCCAGTGGAGGGACAGTGGCCAGGAGGAAAAATCTCCAAGACCTGCGTGCCGACCTTTGCAAGCTTCCTGTGTCCCCTCCACCTCCGGCCAGTCGAGATGCTAAGAGCCGCGTGGGGTCCCGAGTTGCGTGCTCACAGCCCTGGGTGGTGGGAAGATGAGGAGGTCCAGGGTGCTGGAGGCCCAGGCCCTGCGGACGGGGTGCGGGTGAGGACGAGGATGAGAGAAGAGGAAGCTCAGACTGACAAGACGGGCAAGGCCCCAACGCGAAGAGCCGTGTCCTCTGCATGTGACGGGACTGTATGAAAACTGGGGGTGGGGCAGGCTGGACTGTGACACAGGCAGGGGCTGAGCAAATCCTCGTAAAGAACTCTGCACTCAGACAACACGGGTTTTACCTTTCCTTACGCGGCAGGGGCTGGGGGGTATTGTCAGACTTGCTTTTATATTGTAGGTCTATATCATAAGTATCTATGTTTCTGTATGTGTATTCTTGCTTTAATCTTTGCTTTTTGAGTCAAGGTCTTGCTATGTGGACTGGGCTGGCCCCATACTCACAAGTGATCCTTCTGCCTCAGCCTCCCAAGTGCTGGGATTGTAGCCAGGCACCACCACACCTGGCTTCCTTGCTGTTCCAGTAGTGATCTCCTCAAGTTATTTCTGCATTCTGACTCCCAATTATTTAATCTCGAAAATGAGAAACCAAAAATCACACATGCGTCCCCATCCAAAACATGTTGTAGCAGTAATGTGAGGTAATTGATGCACAATCATTAGTGATTAAAAAAATGAGAAGCCTCCCTAAAGAGAGATACCTGGCTCAAGGCTATGGAAGGGTGAACTCGGGCCTTTCACCCGTCTGCCCAGAGGAGACAGGACAGCAGTGCCCGGAGCAGAGAAGGCCGCTTCCGGTGGTGGGTGGTGCACGGCTCAGATGCTCTGCCGGCTCTACACCCTGGGAGGGGCTTTTTAATGGGTGCTTAGCAGTGCAGAGGCAAAACACCAGGACCCCAAACCCACCTTCCCTGTTCCCCAAGGGAATGCTCTCAGTTTCAGACAAAAGGAGGATTTTCACACAAAGTCCTTTCTGGAAGCTTAATAAATAAAGGTGGGTAAAGAACAACTGGCCTTCGAAGACATAGCAGAGTCTGCCATAAACTTGAGCATATGGGGCCAGCCCAGTCCACATAGCAAGCACAGGACGGGTAGCAGATTTCAGCTTCCTTCGTCCAACCAGTGCTTGCCTGCCCCTGGAACAGACAGGCTAGCCCCCAAAGCTGCAGTCCTGTGTTCCCGGAGGAGTGTGGCTACGGTGGTGGGGGGGGGGTACAGCCCTCTTCCAGAAAGGAAGGGACCCAAGCAGGGCAGGGCCAGCTCCAGTAGCTTGGCACTGTGGGTCTGGTAAAACACTCCTCATTCATCTCGGGCGCAGCAGCAGCAGCAGCAGAGACGGAAATTGCAGTCCTGAGAGGGACGGGAGGTGGGACAGTGTGTGTGTGCGGCAGACAGGGCATCTGCTCAAGCCTCCCGCATAATGACATCCCTTGATGTATAATTTATAATAGCCGTAAACCCTGGCCTACTTCTGACACAGAGATCGTAGATTTTGAAGAAGTCAGAAAGAGGGAGAGAGGAAAAGCACTTTGCAATGGTTCGGCTGCTCTTTGCCTCTTGAGTAAAGCCTGCCGAGGTTTTTGGACCTCTCCTCTCTACCATAAGGGCTTCCCTTGAAGAGCCTTGTTAATTTATTTTTTTCCTGCCTCTTGAATCGAGGAGGCAGCATGTCACCCAGTTTCAGTTCTATCTTCTGTAACACCGGATAAAAGATGAGGCCGAGTCCATCTGTTAGCACATACAGGCTGCAAGCTGTGTGAAAGTAGGCGCACACGCACACGCGTGTGCACACACACACACGCGCGCGTGCACGCGCGCACCCCTGCAAAGAAAGAGAAAAATCCACACCTCCAGAAGATGTATTATCCGCTATCCTACCCAGCCCGACCAGACAGCAGTACTTTTGTCCTTTTATGGGCATGTTCAGGAGGAAGCCAGCCCCACCTCTCCCCCTGCTTCCTCTGAACCGAGGGGGATGCCGGCTGGCTGTGTGCCAGGCCCTCCCCCCAGGGCCCTGGGGTCCCCACCGTCAGTCATCACCGGTGGCTCCCCAGGGACACTGCCTGCCCCACCTGGCACTGAGCCACAGGCCCTGAGAGAGTTCCCGTCCTCTGGCACACAGGCTTCCTCCTGGGGTTGGTCTTTGGGGAAGATGAGCAGGCAGCTGCCTGGGTAGCACTTTCTGGAGGAGGGGCGGAGGCCCCATCTGGTACCGTGCTGGTACCAGATGCCCTGTGGTAATGTGGAGGGCCCTCTCCAGACCTCTAGAGCTGCTTTTGCTCAACGTTTCCTGGCGATGCTGTAAAGACCTGATAACTGCAGTCAGGATCAAAGCATGGCGGCAGTGAAAAGTGACCGCGTGGGCCAGCTCCTGGCTACACTGTTGCCTTCATTATGCAGCCAAGGTGCAGGTGAGAAGGTCTGGAATATGAAGGACTCTTCTGTTTCTTTAATGTAGAAACTGTACTAATCACAGGGTCCCCCAAATCAGCAGGCTCTATGACATGTGGGGAAGCATGAGCACTCTCGGATCAGAGAATGGGGAGGGGACAGCTCGTGGGGTGGCAGAAGCCAAAGCCACTGCATTCAGAAAGGCCCTGGGGTTTCAGGGAGGACCCTGGGTCTCTGCCCCGAGGCCCAGCGCTTCCCATCTCCCCAGCTTGCCTCTACTGCCACTGAGGCAGTTTTGGCCCTGGTGGACTTCTTGCTGGATGGCTCCGTGGCCACAGGATGCACTCTCAAGCAGCCCAGCTACTGCAGGGCCCGAAACTTCAATGAGTCTCCTTTTGACTAACAAATAAAACAGTGGTCCCACCCTTTGGGGCTGTTTCAAGGGAACAATGTTTCCAACAACGTTGTGTGTGGGGGTGGTTTTGAGATGATTTAAGCACGTGACATTTATTGTGCACTTCATTCTGTTACTATTACATTAGCTTCCCGTATATATAGCACTCGACCTCAACCCCTGGCGCACACAGTGCCCCGCAGGGTTCCAGCTCCTGGGAGAACCTGACACTGATGGGCTGGGGGCTGGAGAGCAGGAAGGAATAAACACAAATGAAGCCCCCCCAGCCTCCTGCTATGCAGCCCTGCTCCAGCAGGCCACGGTCTGGTACTGATGCTCTCATGTCTGGCCCTCTTCATCCAGGCCCTGCCCCAAATCTTGACTTCAACCTGCACACCTCTTTCTCCTCCCCAGACTATATCCCCCAGCGCAGGGTCTCCTTTCAGGCCTTCCTAGCTGCGTACCTTGCTCATGTATGCCCTCTGTCTACACAGGGAATTTCCCCCTCTACCTCCTTACTCCAAACCCTAGTCAGCCTTCAAGACCAAACTCAAGGGTCACATCAGCCAATTTCAAATCTGGAGCCTAGAGAAAATATCTCTGTTCTCTGAGTGCTCATAAGTTTACTATGCCTTAATCAACATCTTATGCTAGAACATATGCCACTGACCTTGTTTTACTCTGTACAATAGAACACATCCCAGAACAGAAGCCCGGCCGTTCATCTTTGAAAGCTCATTCTATTTGTCCTAGTTTCTGAGGCAAGGTGTAATTGAAACATACAGTGAATGTTTAAATTTTTTAAAAAGTTTATAAAAGATGCATTGCCAAAAATGCTCCTTCAAAATACCCACTCTCCCTCTGAACACACTCATCCCATTGTCCTGGCCGCTTCCTGCAGCAGCTCTGGAGTTCTCTTTCCTGAGGGTCTTTAGCTGTGCCCTCCTGGCTGTTTTGATGTCCTGAATGGGTTCCAAATGTCTCCCTGTCCTCATTATTTTGACTTTGGGAAGCGGCTGGAAGTCGCACAATGCCGGATCCAGTGACTAAGGTGGATGAGGACACAGTGTGAGGTTTTCAGGAGCTGCCTTTCCCTTGGATGGTGCTCGGCAGTGGTACTGACTGATTTTTTTTCACACTTCAAATAGAAACTCAGGAAAGAGGACTCCAGATTTCTTTAAGAAGCAAAAAGAACAATGAGATAAGTGTGCTGTAAGCAGGGGAGAGCATTTTCAGGTGAATTTTATTAAAATCGTTTTTTTAATTTAAATGCACACCATATTTTTGATCATCCCTTGAACACAGAGGTGCTCACCAATGATACAGAAGCCCACGAGTGACTCCTTCTGCAGCCATCTCAAATGATCCGCTACAGAGAGAGAGCTCACATCAGCAGGACAGGCAGAGGAGGCAGGCTGGTTGGCAGAGATCATGGTCACTCTGCCTCACTTCACTAAGCCCGTGGTACCCTGACCACCTGACCCAGGACCAGCATCCCTCCCAGGAAGCCTTCAATTTCTGGGGCTCACAGGCTCTTAGTTCCCCCAGTGCATCACCGTTTTGCTCCAGTGGCCTTGGCTGGCTCCCTCCTTTTCCCAAACTCATCTCATCCATTTCATAAGAAATAATACTAATTCTACCCGTCCCAGTGCTTAGGACACAAATATCCGGGCTCTTAGCCTCTCTTTACATCACAGCCCACCTCCAGTCATTTGGGACATTGCTTTATCTTTACTTTTCGGATCCCCTGCCACTCCACACCCTCGCTCTCCAGTCTGACTGAAGGAGCCTTCCACCCAGCCTCTGCATCTTTTGTCTCAGTGCTGGGCTGCTTCTGCTACGAAATGATGCTAAAACAATGCTGTAACTGCTCACACGCAATGCAGTGAGCACCATCCATCCGGAGGTGGTTGGGATGCCCAACTCCGCTCACTTTCACTCACAAAGGTCCAGGTCTTTACCACTCACAATCTTCCTGCTGTCACCTACTGCTCCTTTCCTTTGGCTCTCTAGGTTCCACCAAAGGTCTCATCGTCTGGGACACCTTTCTCCCAGACAGGAAGGCATGCCTGCCTGCACCCTCACTTTCGGTAGTGTGGAATACTCAGATTCACCTCTCAGGGAACACCCAGCCCTTACACGGCATCTCCCACACCTCCTAATTCTGTTGTTTCTTTCCCGTGGATCCTTTGACCTTTTAATATACTAGAAGGTAATAAATTTTTACTTATACAGCAGTATATACCTCTGCTCACAAACAATTCTTTCCACGATTCTGGTCAAAAATCAAATTGGACAAGGATCGAATCAAATTTCCCCATAACATCCACACTGAACCTAACCACTGAATTTGATTCAGTTCTGATCCAATTTGGTTTGCAACCAGGACTGTAGAAAGAATTAAGTTGGTGAATTGAGGCACCACTATACATAATAAATATCAATTATTTCTAAATAATATGAGCTTATATATTACGTTATTACATCTATCTGAATTATCATTATAGTCTTAATGATATTTGTTATGGTTTGTTTCTAGATGTCCTCCTAAAGCCTCAGACGGTCATAGGTGGGGCTTCTCAGAGGATCTAGGCTGTGTGAGCTGGGATTCGGGGTGTGTGATCACTCAATCAGCTCCCTGATTGATCTCATGTACACAGTTCTGGGTGTGAGTGATGGAAAAGCCCACCCTGCGGGTGGGCGGCGCCAATGAAAAGGCAGGTGGTCCGGAAGGGTTGAAAGGGGAAGGCTTGTGCCTCCCCGTGACGGCCTCTTCGCTACTTTGCTGCTGTGTCCGTTTTTCCTGCCGTGGACTGTTTCTCCTCTGCAATGCCCCTCTGCCGCCCTGCCTTGGAGCCAGCCGGCTATGAACTGAAACTGCTACAAACCGTGAGCTACAATAAGCCTTTCCTCCATTATGCTGGGTGTCGGGTATTTTATCCCAGCAGTCAGAAAAGTAACTAAGACACTATTACTGTGATATTATTGGTTATTGCTTATTATCTGCTTTTTAAAATGATGGATCATATTTCCAATGCCTCAATTTACACCTGGCCTGAAGTAGCCAGTCAATAAACATCTGTCAAGTGTATACATGGATACCTTAAGTTTATGATCAGGGTTCAGCATCTGTAGCTTAACGTGTGGCATTCAGCCATGGTGAAATGCACTGAAAGACATCTGTAGTCAGAAAGATCTGGGGAATCAAGGGCTTGGGGACATCACCTTCCTCGTCATCTGAAGACCAGACAGCCAGCTTGCAGAAGCCCATCTGAGTTACACGAGTCCTCTAAGGAAGCCCAATGTGCAGCTTCACATGTTCCCAGACCAGCCCCATGAGCCTTCAAAGGACTTCCACATACAGCTATGCTTTTAAAACATGCAGTAAAAATTTATGTGGAACATACCAAGGCTGATAAATACTGGTATATAAATCTTCCCTCTACAATTCTGCTTACGTTACACAGTGTTTTTCACACATTTCTCTAAAACAGTGCATGGATAACACTCTTGGTTCTGTCTCACATCTCCCACCGATACAGCTGCCTCAGCACACTCCTGAGGCCTGGCCAGCATCAGTCTTGCTCACTCATGACTCTGTGCCCATCTAAACACAGAGTTCTTAGGAGCATCTGCTCGAAGGACGAAGAAATAGGTGAATGCTTTCTAAGCAGCTCCTTCTAGACCATGCATCCCAACATATTCTCAGAAACAGGTCTGCAGCAGACTGGTCCTTGAGGCAGAAGGGATGTTGGCCATGGCTTCCCCCATGCCTGGCTGCTGAATGCATTCAACCAGCAGCTGGTGACTGAAGTCAAGCCCAGCCTCCTGCAGGCTGAGTGTGGTCAGGGGCTCTTCTCCCCTTGTGGCGCTGACATCTGAGGAGTCGCTGCTCTACTGCTCTGGTCTGACTTGGGTTCAAGTCCTGACCTGGGGCAATTCAAGCACCCCACTTATTGCATGGGCCACCGTGTCACACACACAGAGCCTACAGCCAGAATCAAAAAGACCCCTCTGTACCTGGGGATTTAGCTCAGTGGTGTTAGTGCCTACCTGGCAAGCACAAGGTTGTAAGTTTGATCCCCAGTACAAAAAAAAAAAAAAAAATCCCACTGTAAAGTCTGAACTTTTAATGATAAGCTGGGCCACAGAAGACGTAGTGCTGTCACAGACAGAAGGAGACTCATCAGGACAGCTTGTACCAGGCTACATAAGACCAAGAAGCCTGACCTCACCAAGCCTGGCCTTGGATGACAACTGCTCCTGCGGACACTCCCTGCACATCCTCCTGTGAGATGGGGGGTCTATCACATTGTCCCCAAAGCATCTGTCAAAGGGCTTTCTGGACTTAATTACTATTATCTATAAAAGCTCTTCTTAACCACGTTTTCTTCCAGTATGTTTGTGAAAACACAGGCCATTATCAATTCAGGAGCACGATTAGGGTCTTTTGCGCTCTGACTAAGCAGGCTCTAGGGGTAACTTCCTTGGAAGCCACATATAAGTGATCAAATGGAAGACGATTCCAGCATTGTTACGCACACTTTATTCTACCCTTCGGGGAGTCCTTAATATGCAAGTGGGTCAACTATCACTATGAGAGCTAAGAAGAAAGTAGAGCAGAAAAATAAAGCAGCAGAGACACAGCCCATGCCTACCACCCTGTGACCCACCCATACACACAGACACAGGGATGCACATGCACACACACCGACACAGACACACACACACACACACACGCGCGCGCACGCAGCCACGACTATTCAGGTTCCTAGAGATCCACAGCTGATCGGATACACCTCCTGAGCGCAAGATTTTTCAGGGAAACTGACTAACATCAAAATGAAAAGGCATCGATTGCCGTTTCACAGTGGTAGAGATGAGAGCATGCAACCTGGACACTGATGGCATCTTTTCATCTGAAAGTCACATTTCAGGGGAACCTGCCCCCACCCCGGCTGGCTCTGCGGGATAGACAGGCAGGCACAGTCATCCACAAGAACCAGCTTTCTTCACAGCTCTTCCCATCATTTCAGAACCACAAATGACGATTACTAATGACTTAGGTTAGGCATGGGACAGCCGCTAAGTGAACAGCGCGCCTATGCTTGGCTCGCGTAGCTATCCCGCAAACGTTCCCCACACACCTTTGCCGGAAAATGTCCCGAGCCTGCGACGCGAGCCGCATTTGGAAACAAGGGGCTTTGGCTTCAGCTTGAGTGTTGCTTGGAAGTGGACAGAGCTCGAACAGGCTGGAAGAAGAACGTTAGCCGTCCAGAGTAGCTGGTCACTTAGAGTTACAGGGCTGGGCGAGCAGACTTCGGTTCCTTTTGGAACAAAGCAGCTGAGGGACAACTTGGCACATCCCCTGGTAGCTTTCTGGTAGCTCTCTCTAACACGGTTTTACTGACTAAACTGCTCTCTGCCATAGTTCATGTTATGTGCCAACTTGACCGAACCATGGGCATCCAGATCCTGGCTAGACACCTTCCTGTGTGTGTCAGCATGTTTCCGGGTGCTATTCATCAGCATTTGATTGTAGACTGAATAAAGCTGAGCACCCTCCCCACAGTGGGTGGGTCCCACCTAACCTGTTGAAGGCCTGAACAGAATGGAATGTGGAGCCAGGGAGAGTTTTCTCTCTCTCCGCTGAACCACCTTTAAGCTAAGACAAGGGGCTTCTGCATTCACCAGGGACAAGCAACAGGAGTGATGCTGTTGGCCACTCTGGCTCTCTGCCCACCAAAGGTCAGCTGTAACTGTAAATTAATTCCTTAAATAAGTCACACCTGCATCTCCTCTGGGTTTTAATTCACTGAAGAAGCCAAACTAATACATTCTAGGTGGAACGGGGTGTGTTAAATTGCTCATGCAATGAAACTACATCTGGTTCAGTTTTCCTTCCAAAAAGATGTTTCATAGCCATTAAAGAGCTGGGTTAATTTCATCTCCCTGGATCATTTCAGTTGATACAAAGCAGCTAAATGAATGAGTATATTTAAGACTCAGTAACGAACGAATGTGTAGGTTGGCAGCAGGTCTGGGGTTCGCTCTGAAACCCAAAGGCCATGCACTGGTGAGACATCTGATCCCAGGAAGGACATGGATGGCTCAGTCTGGTAAAACCTGTGGCCGTCAGACAGGTGGGTGTGATGCGCTTGCCCAGGTGCCCTTCAGGTTTTTGGACCATCCAAGAGCCCCGTCCTGCCCGGCCTTTCCCCTCCTGCTCCTGTCCTCTGTTCCCCACGGCTCGCCCTCCCGACCTGCCTCCCTCACCTCCCCTGGGTACCTCCTAGCAAACCCCTCTCCTCCTGCTGCTGCCCAGCCTCCTGTGTCCCCCCTCACAGTCATCACGCCCTCCTCAACACGTGCGTGACGCATGCATGCATGTACAAGGACACAGCTGGTTGGCTAGTAGGCTTGTATACACACATGTTCATGCGCCACAAGAAATGTTTTGCTCAGTGCCAGGACCACAGCAGGTGCACAATTGCTCAATAAGTGTTTGTTGACTACATGAGAGAAGGTAGAAATAAATTAATCCCAGTCACTGCAGCCCGATTTTACCGCCAGTGCGCCACCTGTCAAGCTTGGGCCCAGTTGAAGACAGGTGGGAAGAGCTCCCCAAGGGGCCCAGGCTGGAAAGCCCCGGCTGACCCTGCTGTCCACACCACTGTGCAATTGCCAGGAAAGCGGGGTCTGTATGAGCAGCCTCTCCCGACCACAGGCAGCCCCTGCGGCCTCCTGAACCATGCCACATGGTTTCACAGAGACACTAATCCTCCCCCACTCTGGCCTGGCACTGGGGACCCAACCTGCTCTCGGGAAGCACTGCACCTCCGACCACCACCACCTGGGAACACATGCTGTGGGGCGACTCGGCTGGGCCCTCAGGATCGAATCCCAAATCTCCCATCCGCACACTCTTCCCTGACCATCGCCTGAGCGCCCCTCTTCCACAGAACCAGTGCAACAGCAAGCTGTCCCTTCCAGGACTGTCACGAAGACAGCGGGACCTGCAGGCAGTGGGGGGAGGTGGGGAGACAGAGAACCATTCTCCCTACGGCTTGAATGACACGGTCTCCCCAGCAGGGCACCGAACCTTCGCCCTGTGCCAGCCAGAGGGAAAGCAGCCAGCCTGTAAACGAGGCCTGTAACCCCCTAACTAACTACTAAACACGCTGTTTTATTTTTTAAACACTGAAACGCCTCATTTGAAATGAACGTTTTATTTAATCTGCTGAAATCAGTTAAATCCCAGTAACGAAAGGGTCAGATGTTGAAATGGACTTTGAAGGGTGCCTGGAAGCCCAGGGTGAAGCGACTGCAGTCACAGGGGCTGGACTCGGTAAAGTCACAGAGGCAGGGGGATGGGTGACTGTTCTGCTTCAGTTCGGGCTGCAGTTCCTAGTGGCCTCTCAGGACATGGCCTGAGGTCTTGGAGGGGAAGGGAACACAGCAATGTGACCCAGCCCTGGGGATGGACCAGGGTGACCTGCAGGCCTCGCTGCACAGATCCCAGGAGCCTGTGGGTCTGAGATGCGCTCCCGGAGTGTGACCCCATGCTCCAACAGGACACCAGCATTGCCTGACCCAGGCCGTCTCAGTAACACAACCGGAGGCCAAGAACCAAGACCATGTACCTGGGGATGCCTCTGGTGTGTCCAGTGAGCTTCCCTCCACCCACCCCCAGAAGCTCCTGGCCAACCCACCACTGCAGATTGAGGCCTGAGGCCTGAGGCCAGAACTGACTAGAAGAAACCCTGCCCTGACTCCCAGGCTCCAACCCTTATACATGTCACTATGTTAGATCCTCAGAGTTCCCCAAGAGGAAATGCTGTTAATACTGCCCCATTTCACAGATGTGAATACTGACGCACACACAACCCATCAGCCTGGCCAAGGCCATCCAGGTAGAGAGGGAGGGGCAGTGACCCAGGCGCCTCATGTGTCAGGGAGAAAGGCCAGCGAGGCAGCTCTGTCACAGCTCTGCATGGACTTTGTCCTCACTCCTGTTTGTGTCTTTGGTGCCTTGGTTCTTTTCTTTTCTTCAAACTAAAGAGGTCGCCATTGCTCCTCAGGACGATAAGGTAGGATCCACCCAAATAAAAGAGAAAAATGCAGAATAACAAGTGTTTTGTGGAGCTCCCTCCCTCCCCCAAAAGAGACTTCAGAGGTGGTCAAATGCATGTGTCCTGCTGCCCTGCTGCTCTGGGTGCTGGGGACCTTGAGATCTCCGCCAGGATGAGATGAGTTCAAGAAAGAGGGGAGGAAAGGCTTCTGAGCGGTGATTACACTGGGCTTAAGAAACAAATTCAGAAACCTGTTTATCTCTCAAGTGCGCAGTTGAAGCAAGGCGTTGCCCGATTCTCTTGTCTGAAGCAGATTGTGAGACTTAATTAGTCATCCCTTGTTACCAACAGGAGGTTTGGGGGCCCCTTCCCCCCATGGATGCCGAAATCCTTAGCCCCTCAAATCCCCTCTCCCGAGTTTGCATGTAACCCGCCTGCCTCTCCCTATTAAGTGGCCCCCAGAGCACTGATAATACCTACTCTGGTGTAAATGCCATGCAGATGGGTGCTGAAATATACCACTCAGGAAAAACAAGGAGAGGAACATGCTGACACAGATGCCACCATCACGGGCCTGCGGCAGTGCTGACACAGCACACGCAGGAGCAGAGCAACTTCTCATTTTTCCAATATTTTCCTCTGTAGTAGATTGGACCTGCGAGGATAGAACTCATAGATACAGGGCTGACCATATTTGACTTTCTGGGATCCCCAGAATACTGGAGCAGCTGTGATCTTGTGCGTTTCTACAGTTAGAGGGTACTGAATACCCACTATTTGCTCAACAGAGCAAACAGAAGAAATGACACAAAATTTCTTCCGCCATGGAGCTGCTTTATTCTAGTGGGATATTTCCCAGTAAATGATTAAGAGCAGCCAGGAGCCCAATTTCTAGTGTGTCACTAAATATGACTTTACTAAGAACGCAGCACTCATAACTCGTTTAGCAGGTTTGCAGCGTGTGAGTGAAACAGGCTTGCTCTCCCTTTCCTCTCCTCTCTCGGCCTTGCAAGGAGCCGTGAGGCTCGCCTGTCCTACCCCTCTTCCATGCAGTTGACAGAAGACTTGGACATCTGCCTTGTTTAGCAAATGGAATCTCAGGAGAAGAAAGAATGCTACAGTGCAGCCGAGGTTCCAAGAGGAGTCTCAAGTTTCCTTTATCCCCGCTCACTCCTTCACTGCCATGTGTAAGACACATTCCAAGAAGCAGCTGCCCCTTCCATGTGGGTCCCTAAATAAGAAGAAATGTGGGGCAGGACCAGAGGTCCATCTGCAGCTCCGGACATGAGAAATAAGCAAGATGCTTCTGTCAACCATGGAGGTGGGGGGGAGGGGTTCCATAGCAAAGCTGACCAATACCCCAGTTTCTCAGATTAAATGGTTTTATATTTACAGGTACGATGCTGAGGTATTGTGTATGAGAAGGAATTATGCCCGTTTTATGGATTTTTCCCTAAGACTTAAGAGTAGATAAGCGTTGGCCCAGAATTAAACCACAAAGAATCAAAAGCAATAGGAATAAAACTATATTTTCACAGACCAGTGCAATATAAAACAAGAGCGACTCACCTTTTCATCTAAAAAAAAATCTCTCATGCAAACTGCAGATCAGTCAAAACTCTGGCAAAGCATCAAGGTTTGATAGGTCTCTGGGCCACATCCGGGTATCAGGAAAGGAGCCACGCAGCGACCAAACGCAGAACCAGAGGCCAAGGCTTTCACCCTACTCGGGCCACAGCTGGCACCCATGTGGTCACAGTGAAATAAATGTCACAGGGAGGCCCCTGAGTTCAACAGAGAAGCTCTCTAGCACTCTGTGACAAACATTCCCGGAATGCCTGTCACGTGCCTGGAACCAGCAGGAGGAATGGCAATGATCGGAGTGTGTGATTTCACCAGGAAACACTCATAAGGAGCCCCTGGCCTTCATGCCTGGTCAAGGGAGTAGTCATCCAGGACTGGACAGGAGCTCCCAAAGTCAGTGACTAACGAACTTTCTTGTTCTTGTTGTTTTCAATTCAACCCTCATTGTTCTGTTTCGTCCCTCTGTTCTCCTTTCCCTTTTACTTTCACTTTTTAAATAAAACTGTTCCACAGGGCTGAGTGAGTCACCTTGATCCTTCCTTTAGACACACTTCAGACCTGCTACATACCCCGGTCAGAGCCTGTCAGCAGCTAGGAAGGCACTTTGCAGCAGCTAAGCCTCTGGCCAGGAAGTGCAAGGCTCAGCAGCTATTTCTGGGGGGCTTGGGAGACTTGGCACCCAGCATGTGGCTTCCATGACAGTTCACACCACTGGTTTCCCAGCTGACCCGAGCCAGGCAGCTGCTGACACCTCTCTCCCCCTCTGCTCACACAACCTGCACCAGACCTCAAGCCCGAGCCACAGCCCTGGCTTTGCCCCTCATTACTGTAACTGCAGCTAAATAAAATGATCACAGCCTCTGGATCTGGTAAACACACACGTGCCTGCTGTGAAAGGACTGCGCGGAGTTACAGGAACAAAAAACTAACGTAAATCAGGATCTGTGGTTCTGAAAGCCAGGAGAAAGCCCCGATGGGCAACGGAGACAAACCGGGAGCCGAACAGCCGACAAAAATTGCACTGTGAACAAAGGCAAGGCTCATCCCAAAACTCACAGCGGGAGGCGGCTGAGCAGAGGCCCCTCAGAGGCAGGCTGTTTACACCCTGCAATTTGGACAGAGCTCTGAACTTGTTGCAAAGCTTGTTATTTCCAAATAGCCCAAGAGGGATGAGGAGGGCAGAGAGCAGACAGAATCCACTGCAGGATGAGGAGAGGAAGGCCTGGGGGGCCCGCACAAGCCAGTCACGGAACTAACTCAGCCTTATTCTAGTATCAAGACGCCTGAGGATTGTTTCGTCGTTTTGCCCTGGGGATTGAACCAGGGCCCTCCACACTGAGCTGTGCCCTCAGCCCTTTTCATTTTCTATTTTGAGATAGGATCTCTGTAAATCACTTGGTTGCTCAGGCTGGGCTTGAACTCACAATCTTCCTGTCTTGGCCTCCTAGAGTGTTGGGATTAAAAATGTGTACCGCCATGCAGGTCTTCGGCATTTGGGGGTTTGTTTTGTTTTTGTTTTTGCCTTTGTTACATACACCCTAGTTTTAAAAACTTGCAACATATGACTGAATCCAAAAATTCCAGTGATCTTATCACAAGTGCCTCGGGCCCATTAAGATGTAGATTCCACAAGGTCAGGGCCCCTGCTGTCCAGCACTTAGGGTGGCCAGTGCCCAGCCTGTTCTCAGAAATACTGCATAAGTGTTTTTCAACAAAATGCCAATCTTTGCTTTCTCCTTTTATATTATATTTAAGCAAAGCTACCACCTAGGCCACCTGGTAAAAAAGAATCTATCCTTGTAAATAAACATTTCCTGGTTTCATAACTGGTACACACACACACACACACACACACACCCCTCTGGTTGACAATCCAAGCTCCTCAGCCTCAGGGCATCCTGGAGCTTCTGTTTTCCCTAATTACTTCCCTCCTACTGCTCCCAGTCCGTTCTGGAAGCCTCCCTTTGCCCTGAGGGGGAGGACTGAGCCCAAGGGATGAGGTCAGGGCAGGCAGCAGGAGAGGTTCCTGACCCCCAGGTCTCCAGAGGCCAAGCGCTCTCCAGCTTTCCTCTCTCCCCTTCTTTAACCCATCTGGGTCCCCAGGACTGCTTCCGCCCTGAGCAGAGATTCAAGCCTGTGAGAGAGCACTGCTCTCCAGAGGGAAGGGCCCAGGGAAGGACCCAGGTCAGCACCACGAGCAAAGCTCTCCGAGGAGGCCCTGTAGGTCCTGGGCTCCCCACTTCCCTCGGAGTGGGCGGATATCTTGACTCGATGCAGGGTTTCTACGGGGCCTCCTTGTTCCAGCCTGTGGTCACCCTGTGTAAACACTGGTCCCCAGCAGCTGTGAATCGTAGGGCTTCTAGATCCGGCCTCTTCCTCCTCCTCGGGCCTCCATCACCACTGCGCTCTCCACTGTGATGACCACTCGGCTTCCCTCCCCTGGGCAGTGCCCGCTCAGGGCAGTTCCCGCTCTCGCTCTCTGGTGCTGTCCAGCAAGGAGCAGGCTGAGGGGCACCAGGGGCAGCTTTCCTTCTAAATCTCCACAGCCCAGAGCTCTTTAACCAGGGCTCTCGGCCTTCCTTCACAAGAGGAGGAGAGGGCAACAGCATGGCAAGCCAGAACTGTCCCCTTTTCCAGGGATGTGAAGAGTAAGGATGGGCCCGGGCCCCCAGCGGTGTCATCACCTGCACCCCGCTGGTCACTGACCCTCTCAGCTCCAGCCCTGACCTCCTCGCTGTCCCTTCAACAATCCAGGACCCTCCACCCCTGGTTTGGCGCCTGCTGCAGCTTGGCCGGACTGTCCTCCCCGTGCATCCTCTCACTTCCTTCCCATCCCCTCGGCCCTCTGTCACGGTGAGGCGTTCCCTGAACGTCCGGCTTGGGTCGGCAGCTCCCCCCGCCACTCTGTCCCACCGCTCGCTGCTCTCCTTGCACACCTCTGCTGCGCTGTTCCTCAGGGAGCTCACCCCCTTCCAGCACCACGCCCATTAACCCCAGGGACCTATACGGGCTCCTCCTTTCCTGATACCCGAAAGTGCTCCAGGGTTCAGCTTAGTTGGCTAAGGTGCCACCCTGTGTACCTGAGGCTGTGAGTTCTATTCCCGATGCAGGAAAAAAACAAACTGACACCTGAAAATAAGACCTAGCTGGAAAGAAGCCTAGCATGATTTTTCAGGATGCTCAAAATACTGCATAAACCCTTCTCAAAAAATAAACCTCAAGTGAAGCTCGTCAGCCAGATGGAGGCATTTAGTACAACTACTGCAACACACGACAGATGAATTATAAAACAATATTAATATACAAATACAAATAAATATGATTGAGATTAGTGCTAAAATAAATGAGACTATAAATTCGAATTATGTATTTGTAATCACAGCCAAGCCGGGATCATTGGATGAGATGTAAATCCCTAAGTAAGTCGATGAACTTGAGACTTCCTGCCGAAAGACCAATCGTAGTACAGACACAACATGTGCACAACACACGCGTTTGGTAACAAACACTCGTGGCTGTGTGTAATGTGAATCTTCGTAATTCAACACCGTGTATGTTGTAGATAAGGAAATAGGACATAGGGTAGTAATAGGGTGGTAGCTTTGCTTAAACATAATATAAAGGGAAACTAAGCCACAGGATGTCTTTTGGAGCAAAGATCGATATATAAGATCAGGCCTTATTTTCAGGGAAACACAGTACACAAGGGCCACAGGGGTCCTCTCTGTTTGGTTTACTGTCCACTTCTCAGAAACTATCCCAGAGAAGAGCCTGACTCTGCTAGTGCTCAGTCAAGATCTGTTGCTGAAGTCAATGGGTGGACAGACGGATGGACGGTTGGATGGATGGATGGACAGATCTGATGAGAACTTGGGGAAGGGTTCCAGGAGACTGCACCACCAGAAAGGAATATTAAAGGATCTTTCCAGGTAAAGACATAGCATTTTGGAAAGGGGATGCGGCGCACATGGGATTCTGGGTCAATCACATTCCTGCTTCTCACCCTAATATGAAGCCAATGTATAATATATATTTTCATGTCGGGGGATAAGCCACGAAACTAACAAAGGAGCCAGCGAGGGTGCAGGAAAAGACAAGAGGAGACAGGCAGCTCTCCACAGCCATAAGCTCCAACTACGACCAGCATGCAGGTGCTGGAGGAGACAGCAGTCAGCAGACTTGGCCTCATGGCTCAGGAAGGTGCCTTTGGGCTGCTGGCCAGGACAAAGCCCGAGCACCCTGTAAGCGATGCCCATTGGATGTTTCCATCACAAGGCAAAGCACAGGGTTCACGTGCTGCCTGCCTTCCGTTAAACAACTGCTTTGCTTTGGGTCTTAGTCTTGCTTTCTGTGTAAATAAGACAGCAGCACGTTCTCCCTTAAATGACACACGTGCAAGTTTCCAGAACAATGTCTGGCGTTTTGGGATCATGTGGGAAAAGTTTTTTTTTTTTTTCTGTCTTTTTGACATAGGGTTTCACTATGCAGTTCAGCAGGCTGGACTTGAACTCACTTTTTAGCCCAGGCTGGCCTCAAACTCACTGTGATCCTCCTGCCTCAGCCTCCTGAAAGCTAGGACTAGAGTTGTGTGCCACTGTGCCCAGCCTGGCAAAAGTCTGTTTGACAGAAACTTAAGGTTCTGTTTGCATGAACTTTCCCTGAAGGTAAGAGCAGCCATGTAACCCACTCTGGGGAAAGGTGCAGACATTAAGCTGTGACTATTTTCTCATGCTTGAAGGGAACCCAGTCATGGCAGGAGAAGATTTTATTTCCTAAAAACAAACAAACAAATAAATAAAACTGTGGCCTGGAAGCAGCGTGAGCTTTGTGCGTGGGGGGGAGACGGGACGTGGAAGCTTCCAGAGCCTGGTGAGACTTCACTCGGGTCCTGGTGCCCCACCTTCAGGGCTATGTCCTAAGACAAATTTACACACACATCTTAGCTTTAGAGCCTTTATCTCCAGAAAAGGAATACAGACTGTCCCTGGGGTGAGAAACGTACACAAAAAGGACTGGCAGAACAGAATAAATGGGCGCTGAAGAGCACAATTCATTTATATCAATATAACTGAACATGTGGGAAATCTTTGGAAAATTAAGAGTCACATCAGGTCTGGGTGACTTATAAATCACTGGTTAGAAAACATAACTTACATGCATATACCGCAGAATAGCAAGCATACGGCAGCTATTTCAGTTTATATGACTATTTAAACTGTTTCCTAATCTGAGGCTTGGTAGAGCCATGCACACGAGCCATTGCCTTAGGAGTGGGTCACTGAGGTGCAGCGTGGGAGGGAGCGGGAGCCGTGGCGCCTGGCACACAGGTGTCTGAAGGGAGGAAACCAGTGAGCCGCACCGGTACTCGGTACTCAGTACTCGCACAGCACATGCGCCCCCACTGTGTGGCGGAAGCCCCAGTTTGCAGCCATGGGGAAAGGGTTCTGGGCTGCACAGTCCCTGGGGCTCCCAGCCTCACCACCCAGCTACCAAGACGCACTTCGGAGAGGGCAGAACTGAGACTCAGAGAAGGAAGTGGGCTTTGAAAGGTTGGCCCTGTGCCCCTGGGACTCCTCAGACAGTGCTGTCCCCCACCCATGGGGTCTTTCCCATCCAAGCCAGCTCAGAGAGCGAAACTGTGCTGGTGTGGGAATCTGCGCTTTTCTGCCCCTCTCCCCGAGGGAACACACAGAGGCCACACTGTGACCCGAGCATGTCACAATTTCCCAGGCCACGGCCACTGGCTGCTTCTCCTTCAGGTTTCCCTTCTCTGCTCCTGCTTGCTCTTCCTAAGCTTCCCCAGTGGTCAGTATTAAACAGACCAGATGAACCTGCATCTGATCTTGAATTGTTTCTATGTTTAACACAGCATACGCAAATGGTTTGAATTTGTGGAATCTGTCTCAAATAAGATTTGACAGAGTTCTTTGTCTCTGAAGCAGGAGCATTAGAAACATCTCCCCAGGGGGCATAGCTTAGTCACTGCCTGCTCTGAACTTTGGAACCCCTGGCTCCAGGGTCACTATCCCTGAAAGATGAAGGGCGTTCAAACTCCTCAGCCTCAGCGCTTAGGAGGCCGGAGAAGGCAGCTTGGCGTGCGGACTGGAAGGACCCCACACGCACACCTGCACGTTCTCACACACACACTCACATTCAACTCACAGGCACCTACAGACACTCCCATACACACATCAAGGACACTTACACCCACCCACAGAACACACCCATATTCTCACACACACTAAGCACACTTCTGTACGCACACAGCATACTCCTACAGGGCCCATCTGTACCAAGTATACCGACACACGCAAATTGTACACACCCATGGGCACATCTGTGCACACACAACCAGCTACACCCATATTCACACCAAGCACATGCATATACATGACACACACACAAGGCACAGTCACACACACATACAAATGCACGTGCAGGGCACATCTGCACACTCACATTTACACACATTCACACGCCCACGGACCATGGACACTCATGCATACCCACACCCACGGCACATCTGTGCAACTCACACCTACTCACAAACCTCCCACCATACACACAACACACGTACACCACACGGGCTCACACAGACACACAGACATACAGATCTGGGCGTCCAGGTGACACTGAGGGGCCACGTCTCTCTGAGCTCTGACGAGAGCCACATTCACAGTGCCCCAGTGGCTCACAGACCTCAAAGGTCATGGACTTCACTGTCACTTCCCACTGTGGAAAGCCCCCTGCTGTGTCAGCCCCTAGCCTCTCAGGCTAACTGTGGGGGAAATCACCAGATGGGCAGAGAGGGGTGGAACCACCAACTTGTCCAACCTTGTCACATTCTGGAACAAGCTTAAAGTTGCAACAGGGAAAAACTCTGAATTATGATACAGAAAAGCATAAGCTCAGAAGACAGAGGAGCAAGGAAAGGACAGAAAGAGGAGGGAGGGGGGTTGCAGTCATTTGTGCCCCAGTCCCCTCCCCCGAGTACCCCATGTTTCAGTGCCCAGTCCACACTGCCACAAACTGGACCAGGCCCAGTCCTGTGCTCTGCGTTGCGGGGTGGGAGGCCGCCACGCTGTCCCCTGGACTCTCAGCAATGCTCAGCCAGGCCTTAACCACAGCCCCAGGTGGCAGAACAACCAGGGACCCAGGCCGCTATCATCAGGGCTACCGCCACAGTCTGCTCAATCCAGCAGCCAAGGGGCCCTCAGGGGCAGGCAACTCCGTATGAATGCAGCGGAGGATCAGCAGCCCAGGTGCATCAGACACGCACCAGCCAAGGCACTGCAAGACAGGACCCGTGGGGACCCCCAGTAGAACACAGGAACCCCCCCTCCCATCTCTGCAGGAGGTGCAGGGGTTCATGAGACTGCAAGCCCAGTAGAGCCCCCCTCACTCTCATCCCGATCCTTTGGGGCCTTGGCCCCACTCCTAGACTCAGAGAAGGAAGAAGTCATTTACTTAGAAACTCAGGCCCTAGGGTACAGGGAAGGGAGGTGACACACCCGAGATCACTCAGCAAGTCAAGTGCAGACCCGAGCTAAGAGCCAAGACCTTGTCACGTTCCTCTCAGGACTTCTCACTTCCCACAGGCTTACTCTTCAAGCCCTGGTTCCTTTTCACAAGGCTAAAACTATGAATCAGTCTGAAAAACTCCCCTCTATCATCCCTCAAGGCCAGTGACGAAACCTGATTATAAGCCACACTGGGTCAAAACTGCAGGGTATTTTTACATGAGGATAGTGTTTTTGTTAACTTACTGTGTCCCAATAAGACTTGGGAGCCCAGATCAACAAAATTTTGTTGATATTCTGTTTTTGTACCACATATGGTCATTTAATTCTTTTTGTGTTTTTTCAGTAGACAAAATATAAAACACGCCCTCCATGCTTTCCATCAGCACAAAAGGAACCATGTCACTATTCTCATCTCCAAAAGTGGGGACACTCATCTATGCTTTCCCAACCCTGGGGACACTGTGGTCATGGTTAGGCATTTTGCTTTTGAGAGCTACAAAGCCTTCTTTGAAACCCCATGTTCAGATGTGCTTCTAAACTCTGAATTCTCTATGCTATAGACAGAAAACAGTGCATAGACCATACATCACGTACACCCCTACAAGGATATGGGGCACTCATCACCACCAAAACACTCTCATCCGGAGAGAGAGATCATCCTGAGAGCTATAAATAGGCTCCTGTAAGATTGGGCCAGCTTTTGCTTCCAAATGAGTGCTGAAACCATTTCCATTTTCAGAGCCTTTTGAATTTTGGCTGTAATAATAAGGGAATATACGTGTGTCATAAAATAACCTGTGACCCCACTTACTAATTTTGAAGGTATTGGAAGGTCCAGGTCTGAAACCTCAACAGTGCAGAGAAAAAAAAAAAAATGTTTAACAATAAGAAAAAGGGACCCGAGGGACAACACAGAATCCACAGCGCTTGGTTTTGCTTATGCTTGTTGTAAACCATAGCTAGATTGATTTGGGGTACAAAATGAAAGCCCAGAGTTAGAGAGATGAGTGCAGAGGAACGGACTGTCAAGGACTTTGTCCAGGGTGATGGTAATCAGTTATCAGAAGAAGAAGGAGAAGGTGCATGTCGTTCCCATCCAGGAAAACAAGCAAAGGCAAACCTAAAGGACACAGCCAAATCTTTACACACAACTCTCAGGCGCAGTTTAGGCAAAATAGGGTAAATGTCCACGTTACTTCTCCTTGTAACATCCATGAGACACAAACATTACTAACTTCAGCTCACAATTTTGAGAACTTAGAAAATCTAAGGTATTTGCCCAAGGAAGAGCCAAGATTCCACCGCCCGTCTGTCTGCTTCAAAATACACACTCAGTGGCTTCTAGACACAAGTGTCACTTCTCAGGGTTTTGGAAATGGTGACTGAGTTCTTGTCTCAGCCATAGAAAAGCCACCGGGTGTGTCTCTGTCTCCCTCTCCTTTTGCTACCCTCCCTTCCACTCCATCCATCCATCAGTCTATTCACCCACTAATCTCCCTCAACTCCTGCAGAGGGGACTTAGGCCAGAGGTGTGCACCCACAGTAAACCCTCTGCTTCTGCTGAGATGTAGCTCTTGTGCTTTCTTCAGATCACAGCTTGTCCCAAGAAAGGGACCGAATAATAAGTTCTACAGCAGCCAGCTGAAGCAGGAAGCAGCTAGACTCAGCATGGCCAGGTGCTGCAGCGGCTGAGGACTCCGGGAGGGGGGGCGTCTACTACAAACGGACTGAGCAAAGGGCACACTGAAGGGTGCCCACCAATCAAATGAAGTGCTTGAGATGTCAGCTGTATTGTTTTCAGGTTTAAGGCATGGGGCACCTCTGGCTGGCATGAACTTACCGTGTCTTTCAGATGACCTTTTACCAAGACACATGCTCCTGGCTTCTCATACATGTGCACCTCTTCTTCCCAGGGTGGGTGGCACAGGGGCACGGGGCTGTGTGGGCACACATCCTATATACGCTTTACGACCCCAGCTAGGCTGCCTTCCTAACAAGACGGCATGCAAGTCCCTTTCCACACCTGGACTTGTTTCCCCTTTCACAGAGTGAAAACATCAAAAGATTGTGCCACCTTATCTTTGACAAAAGCGCCAAACATATTCACTGGAAGAAAGATCCCTCTTGAATAAATGGTGCTGGAAAAATTGGCTCTGTACATGCTGAAGATTAAAACTGGATCCATCTCTTTCACCGTGAATTGGGCTAAATTCAGAACAGATCAAAGATCTTAATATTAAATCTGCTGGAAGATAGAGTAGGTAAAACTCTTGAAGACATTAGTGTAGGCAGACTTTATGAACAAAACCCTGATTGCACAGAAACTATCACAAAGAATCGACAACTGGGATCTCATCCTACTGAAAAGCTTTTGCACAGCAAGAGGAACCACCAACAGAGTGAAGAGACAACTTACAATGTGGGAAGAAATGTTATGTTTGCCAGCTGTTCCTCTGACAAACAATTACTATTGAGAACATATAAAGAACTCAAAAAAATCAGTCCTCCCAGATTTAAAGACCTAATCCAAAAATGGGCATTGGAGATGAATACACACTTCTCAGATGAAGAAATACAAACAGCAAATAAGTATGTGGAAAAATGTTCAACATTACTGGTCATTCAAGACATGTAGATTAAAACAACACTGAGATTCCCACTTCACCATAGAAAGAATGGCTATCATCAAGAAATCAACCAATAACAAATGCTGGACAGGCTGTGGGGGAAGAGAACCCTTCTCCACTGTTGGTAGGAATGCAGACTGGCCCAACCACTCCATACTGTGGAAATCAGTACGGAGATTCCTCAAAAAACTAGGACTAGAGTTCCCATTTGACTCAGCTATTCCCCTTCCTACCTCAATGATATATGTGCACCCATGTTTATAGCAGTACAATCTGTAATGGTTAGATCTGGGAAACAACCTAAGTGGCCATCGACTGAAGAATGGATAAAAAAAGATGTGGTATTTTTATACAAAGGAATACTAGTCAGCCATAAAGAAGGATAAACTGGAGACTTTTATAGATAAATGGATGCAGCTTGAAACCATATTCATAAGTGAAATAAATCAGACACATGTAAACATTACCTTGTCTCACTAGTGGGAGCTGAAAGAAACGATATATGTAATATGTATATACAATATATATATTAAAAAAGATATACTACTGATTTCTCTGAGTTCACTGAAGAGAAAGATTTGTGCTGGTATTGTTTGGACAATTGAATGCAGACGTCTTGTGCTCTGGGTGAAAGCTTTGGGGATGACAATGTGCAATGTATGTACCATTGTTGTCCCTTGAGTGTTGTGTTTTTGAAATCTTTTTCTCTTTGAAATAAAATGGACTTTTAAAAAAAAAGATTGTGAAAATGGGTAATAAAGGGTTACCATGACTCCACTGAGAAGGCTCCGTGTTCCCCCATAGCTGCTGCTGCCCACATTTTACCGAAGGGAATGCAAGACTCAAATGGGACAGCTAGAGGGGCTGGTGTGGCAGAAGCCCCAGGTTCTTTCTGCTCCAGTTGTGTCTGGACAGTAGCATGCCATCTGTCCACACTGCATGTCTGGGCTCCAACCTCCTGGCTGTACCTGAAGGGTGGTACCTGGTAACCACGGTAGAATTTGAGAACCTGAAGTGTTGTGGCTGGGGGCGGGGGGTTGCCATGGCTCCTCATGAGCAGAAAATTCCCATGCAGGTTAGTTTATCTGAAAACTTGAGAGTCACCAAACTTTCCTAAAGGACATTAATTGGAAGTAAAGACCACACTGCAGGTAGTAAGGTGCCTGCAAGGTCAATACCTTCCTTCTCCACGTCAGCGAAGGTTCTGGGCCACAGGGCCGCTCTGCCCCACGTACCTTCCCGACTCGTTCGCTGTCATCGGCCTTGACTTTCCAGCACATTCTGGAACATTCATGTGGAAAGTGGTTTTCTTTCTGGCAGCAAGAGGAAGATTTCTTTGTCCTTTGAAGGGTTCTGCGAAAATGTGCTTGGCTTTTGCCATCCCTGGCTCTCTCTGGACACGTTATACTGACTACCTGTCGCTCGGGAAAACGAGTTCAGGGTGTTGGAATCACCAGGCCAGATGCAGAAAAGCCCTTCCAGCTTTGGCCACTGACCTGCCCATCTGACCTGCAGAAAGGCAGGAAGCTGCTCCTCCCTCATTTGGAATGTGCAGGGGGCACCGAGGCCTGACAAGCACGTCTCAGTCTCAGGCCTCTTCTGTGGGCACCATGTCAGCTGGGGCCCAGCATGCTTCACACCAGGCCAGGTGGAGGAAAACGGCTCAGCTGCAATGACAGCTGACACGATGACATGTCCCTCTTGGGATAGCACTCGGCACTCACGCTGCATGAACATGTGGGTGGCCACGCTCCATGTGGACATGTCCTTCTTTCCTCCTTTGGCTTGGAGGGGTGGCCATCCCAGGGCAGGGGCCACAGGACCCACCTGGACCCTTGCATGATCACACTCTAGTACAACAGCCCATCCTGTCCATGTTCGTTGTGTGGATGAATGAGCCCATTTTCATGCTTGATCCATCCTAAAACTGCAGTTAAATCCTTTGGGACATTCTTCCCCCCACCCCGTTTCATTTAAAAGATCTAATTATCTGCACCATACAGAATTTTTATTAGAAATTGTCATTAAATAAGCAGACAGGAAGGAGACTCAGGTCCTGAGCTGACTGCAAACAGGAGAGCATTAGCCTGCAGCGCTGGGATGCGGCACCTGTACTCAGCACTTGGGTTGGTCGGGGCAAAGAGCTCTTAAATCAGGGAAACCGGGCTTTAAGTAACTGACAAAGCCAGGAATGGATCCAATAATGCTAAATGGATCCAATACAGTAAAACCTTGGGTTGCAAGTAACTTGTTCTGCTAGTGCTCTGCAAGACAAGCATTTCTAATATGTTTTCACTTGTTAAGCAAGCTATGTCTTGCAATATGGATGGTATGCGACACTGAATATCACACGATCACATGAAGCCAGTGGCTCTTCCCTCTTTCTTGCTCTGTCTCTCTGTCTTTCTCTGGCTTTTTCTGTATCTATCTCTCTCTTTCTGTATGTCTCTCTGTCTCTCTCCAAAATTATAGGTGATCATCTCTCAACAGCAAGAAGCTAGGAGGAGATCTCTGCTCCAGAGGAGGCAGAGAAAAGGCAGAGGCATCCTTCACTTCAAATGAGATTAGGGGGATGTATAAAGTGTGGGAAACTTTGGTAGAAAGTTGTCACCCAGATAAAAGTGTAGCAGTGCAAGTGATGAGTATGTTTAACAATAATGATTGTAATCATTTTATATGAAATTCTTGAGTTACAGAATGAATCATCTGAGCTTCCATTATCTCTTATGCCGAAATTTACTTTGAGACACAAGCTCTTGGGATTACAAGCATGTTTCTGGAACGAGTTCTGCTCCCAAACCAGGCTGAGTGTGCCTTCATCTTCTCAGACCTGAGCTGTCTGGGGGGACTCACTCCACATCACCCTCGAATTTGAGAAACACCCGCCCACATGCGGTAATCATTGCAGCTCCCATCACTGGATCCCAGGGAAGCACCCGACACAGCTTTCCACTCACAAGATCAGTTATAAAATCTCAGCCTGTCCAAAGGCTCGGGTCACCTCCTTGATAAACTCACCATCCACTCTCGTGCTCAGGAAACTACTCCTAGCATCACCAAATATTTTCTCTGCACTCCCACTTGTCAGGCTCTTCTTCCACTCATCCAACAAAACCAAACCTCAGCCAGACACTGAAAGCCTCATTAATGCTGTGCTGATAGCGAAGCCCTAATAAAGCTTCTAAATATTTACTGTGAGTCTGAATTACAGCACTGACCAGTTCCGCCCCTATTAAACTCTGCTCGCATTTTCCAAACAGGATTATTTTAGGTCATTGCCTGCTGGCCAAGGAAATCACAAGATCCCTGTACCATGGCACAAAGAGCAAGCAGGATCTACTTTTAAATTCTGGCCTTGCCTCTCATGAGCTGCCAGACACTCTGCAAGTGACTTTACCCTTTTCCAGCTTCATTAAGTGTAAAATGGGGACAATTGTACCAATGTCACAGAGCATTGGTGACGATTAGGATGTTTGCTGCCATTTCAACTTTATCCTCCTTGGAGTAAACAAAGGTGTTTTTGGAGTTTCACACATTGCCATGGCTCTCAGAGTACAGCTAGCTGGTGAGAGATACCTCAAAGATTAACTAGCGCTAATCGTTAGCAAACACTAGAAGCCTGAGCATGAGCAACTTTCAACCTCGCTAGATAATGAATAGATCTCTAAAGGCCAGAATTCATCTGAAGAGCGCTCTACCACAGTCCTAAGAGGGCCCAGAGGCCCAGTAACCGTGAAGTCTTTCCTAATCAAGATAACTAAACAGCAGCCAAGTCTGCTGTGGGGTGGGCACCATGCCATACCCTCTGAATATATAAGCTGATTTAATTCTTAGCAGACAAGCACAATCGCAGGTTTACAGATAGAGAATTGAGCCTTCAAAGAGGTCAGCCGGGCGTCAGGATGCAGCAGGGGTCAAGTCTGAACTCATTCATTTCTGTTTCCACAGTCCTCTTTTTTCCCAATCACCGCATCATCTTGGCAGGCAATGGACTCAGCTCCAAGAAGGGATGGGGACCAACCAGCGAAGTAGGAACCAGAGGCTACTAAGAGGGACAAGTCGAAACTCAGCGAAGCTGGCTGGGAGTAATGGGAGGGGAGGGAAGGGAAGTAAAAAGGATCAAGACGGCGCATGTATACACACCACTACCCAATGATGCGTGTGTTCATTACATATCACAAACACATAATAAATAAGGAATTTATCTTTGAAACTCAGCAAAGCAGGTGGGACTGTCCTGTTAGGCCAGTGGTACTTCAGCCACCAAGCAGAGGCCTCCTAACTCAACACTAAGGGGTGAGCAGGTCAAGGGGCCATCTTTGGCCCCAAGTCCACCCCCTCCACCCCACCACCTCTCTGACTGTGTCATAACGATCTCCTTCCGGGTCTTTATCTTTTACCCCAAAATGTGGTTTTTGAAACCAGGACTAGCGTTCATTTTCTACCACCAGTTCTCCAAGCTGCATTTGGCACATGCAGACTAGAAGCCCCGCAAACGAAGCGTCCGTAAATGAAAACCAAGACTCACACCAGGGCTGGACCAGACAGCTTTAGAGAATGCCTCTACACCCTGAGACTCCACAGAAATTACTCCACATCGGTTCTCAATCGCTGCATAGGCACATCTGCAACGTGGAGCTGTTCCAACTGCCCTGGAAAGGATGTACTGTCCTTCACCCTTCCTCCCTGCGAAATGTTCCCTTTGGGCTGTCCTACTGGGTCCTAATAGAACTAGCAAGTATAACCTAGAGATCAGACGCTACCGACTCCACTATAGAAACACAAAAGCTGATCAAGTGAGTGAACTGATTGACTCCCTCACGGTGGGCATGCGCACCAAGGCTGCTGGTTCCCTGGTCTTTTCAGGCTGCTGTTGAATGCTTTCAGCTCTTGGTTAACAAGCCTGGAGCAAAGCGGTGCGGTGGGCAGAAGGGAAGGGATGGGGAAGTTGACAGTTCCACAGAGAGAAACGACAGGAAGGTAGCTCCACTGGTCAATGGCACCAGCAAGGGGCATGGAGTGATCCTGTGGTCCTACAGAGTGCAGAACTCCTTGCCCTGGATTGGTTGCATCCCTGTCTCAGCTGGCTGTACCCTAGGCACTGGGGAGAACAGGCAAGCTGAATTCTCAGTTCATGAGTAAAACAGGAAGTCACATGTGGCTTCACTCTGTTCTCAACTTGGGTTCCCAAAGTTGGGGTCAGGGGAACAAGAAGGACATGACAGGCAGCTAGCTAGCTCTCTGGCAGCTTGTCTCCAGCAGCACACTTAAGGCATAGGGAAACTGAGGACACTTCCAATGAGCCTCATAAAGCATGCATGGAAGGGGCTGAGGTCCTACTGGGACCGAGACTACACAGCCAATAAGGTGGGAGCTGGGAGAGCCATAGCCCAGCTGTGTCAGTTTCCCTTTCTTCACAGAAGCTCAGGCCAGTATGTGCTAACACCAGTGTGACCTCAGAGGAAAAGGGCCTGTACTGGCAGCTAAGTTTCCTCATCTGTAAAGAGGGGACAGCCCCCACCCATGGAACTGTAGTGAAGAAAAGAAGGCACATCAGTGAGCTCCTGCTGGCATTTGGTATCTATTATTAGCACCAAGAAGTATGCTACCCACTGTGTCCCCAACTGGGATGCTGCTACCCGTGTCCCAGAGCTGAGAGCAGGGGGCAGAGATCTGACCCTCTGTTCTCTCCTCTCACAAGAGTGCAGAGACAGCAGGAAGTGAACTCCTGCCAGCCCCCAGCCTGGGCCCAGCCCCCACATTTATGACTATTTATTTCAGAACAAGTAGAAAGGAGAAATTAGAGTCATAAAAGACAGGACAACAGACCAATAAAAACCAGCTCCCAGAAGAGGCAGAGGAAGAGAGGCAAAACTGTCACCATAGCAACACAAGACAGAAACATGCAGGAAAAACAGCCCTGCTCTCTACTGCAAAGAAGCCTTGGAACCCCTCTTGGAGCACCTAAAAGGATCCACCCTATTTTCCTGGCTCCCAATCCCAAACCTGCTGGTGGCACCCTCCTCTTGCTGTCCTGCAGGACCCCCCCACACCAGCTTTCTGTGCCCTGGGGACTCCTCAAGATGCAGGTAGTGCAGGCCCGTGCAGGGGAGAGGTTGACTGATGATGGCAGCTGAAGTTTCTAATAGGGAAAGGAGAAAGGCCACAGAGCTTTGGGGGCCCCCAAAACCCTAAACCCAATCAATCATCCTCCCCTGAGTTCCCTGGGCAGCAGGCAGGGAAACAAGAACAGAGGTGAGGAGGCCAGGCCCAGACCCTAGAAAATCAGGCACTTAGTATTGGACTGAATCCCCAACAGTGCCTGGGGGAAATTCTGAGGAGCTGGGTGGGCAAATGGCTTTGGAGGCCTTAAACAGCAAAATGCCTGGCCCTGTACTGGGGACACCAGCCAGGAAGTCTGAGCAGCCCGGAAGGAGCCAGGGACCTGCTGGCCCATTTTGACAGAGGTGTCCTCAGTCCTTCCAGTGGCAGCAAGCCAGGTGTCTTCACCAGAGATCACGGCGGCTTGGGACCAGCCTCCTAGGAAGTGGGTCAAACTGTCCCCTCAGACCAGGATCACTGGATGGTCAAAGTCTGGCGCCAGGCAGGGGCTGCCTTCGGGCTGGGAGCGGGGAGGTGGCGGGAGGTGGGGTCCTGGGCAGGTGGCAGCGCAGGGTCCAGTGCAGGCAGGGAGGGCGCCGTGCTGCCTCTGGGCTGCAGGGAGCTGGGCAGGGAGCGGCCTGGCGGGGGCGGGGAGGGGCACGGAAAAGGGTCTTGGGAAAGCAAGGCTGCGAAGGGTGAAGAGGGAGTGGCTGAGGGTGTTCTGGAGCAGGAAGCCCCGCTGGAGCCAGGGACCCCCGCACAGCGCATCCCAGCAGGACCCGAGGATCGCGCTACGGGTCGGATCCTCCGCGCTCGCCCGCTCCCGGCCCCAAGGCAGCAGGTCGCCGCGAGCAGCGAGGATGACAGGGGCCCAGAGTGCCCCACATGCTCCGGAGGCCCGGAGCCTCCGCCGCTCCGCCCGACCCGGCCCGCGCCCCAGCCGCGTCCCGGACGATCGCGCCGCTCACCAGTCACTGCCGCCGCCGCGCTCGGCCAAGCTCCGCCGCCTGGAGGCCGCCTCTCCCGGCGCTGCAGCCCGGAGACAGCCGAGCCCCGCCCGGAGCCCCGCCTCCAACCCGCCCGACCACGCCCCGGAGCCTGGGCCCGCCCAGCCGTCCAGACCACGCCCACAGAGGCCCGACCCCGCCCAACCACAAGGCCACGCCCCAGAGGCTCGCCCCGCCCCCGCTGGCTCCCACCTATCCCTGCGGGTTGAGCTCCCCCTGGGCACCCATGACCCGCGGCTTGGCCGCTTGGCCTGCCCTGGACAGGGGAGTCCGCGCAGCTCTCTCGAGGTCCTCCACGCTCACCGGCCACTCGCGGGCCCGCAGGGCTCGCAGCACCGCCACCCCGAGCCGGAGCCCTGCTCCCAGCCACCCGCCCCAGCCCGCGGTCCCAGGCCCGGACTCTGTGCTCGACCCTGCTGCCCGCTTTCCCGAAGGGATTCTCCGCCTTCGGGGCCGTGGTTACTGTGGGATCCCTGAAAGGTCTCCCCAGCTCTCAGTCCAGAAAGTGTAATTACAGGAAGACTGAGTCTGCGGAAACGCTTACAGTCTCTGATGCAAGAGAAAGTTGCAGTTAATAGCAAGGCTGTCGCGACCACTGTTTTCAAACATCTGTGGAGAGGCATGTGCTTTAGAGAGGAGACTCGCAACCAGAGTGGCCCAGGCCGTGTCAAACGGGTTGTGAGGCAGAACTCTGTGCATGCGTGTCTGCGTGCGTGCGTGTGTGCATGTATGCATGCATGTGTGCATTCATACTTGAGTGTGCGTACATGACTGCGTGCGTGTGTGTGTGCATGTGTGTATGTATGTGTGCATGTGTGTGCGCGGACACAGATCCCAGAGACTGGCGGCTGCCTATACCAGTCAGGGCAGCAGGCAGCTTAGCTGTGATCTTCCCAGTGTGCTCAGCTGTATGCGTAGCAGGCGCGGGTGGTCTAGGGTGTGTGGACCAGGTGCTTGGGGAGGAGGACAGGATCAGCTGTGTCCCCTTCCTGAGCACCTGTGTGTCCCCTGGAGGACTTGGCCTGCCCAAGCCTCCTTGGGGCTCTTGCAATGCATGGGTCTGAAGCTTCACCCGAACCGAAGCATCAAGCTTTTGGCTGGGTTTGACAAGAACTCACAGCTGGGCAGGACCACATAGTCTGGACAGTAGACACGGCCTCTGTGTTGGAAAGGGCCTGTGAAAACTCCTCTGCTTCATGCGAGATCTTCAGGGGCCGCTGGCTCAGGCCCAGCCTCTGTCCTCAAGTTCTGGGGAGATACTGTAACCCCACCCCACAACAGAACTTTTTACTTATGCTGCTCACCTTGAACTTGGCCACCCTTTGGGAAGGACAAACATGAGCCAGCCAGAGATGACACCCTCATAAACCTCTATGATTCCTGAGCAGCGTGGACATTTTACTACTGTACACTGTCTGTTGCTAATAAGGTGGCCTGTGTTGGTAAGGGGGACTATTTGATGTATGAGATTTCACCACTGACACTTAAGGACAGCTTCTGTTTCAGTAATGGAGGGATACTTGGCTGGTATGTACTGGCCCATTATGAAATAATAGGGTTTTCTAATTATCAGTGTGGAATTTAATAATGAAGTGTTTCCTAAGATACAACAAGCAGATGAAATAGTCTTCCAACTTCAACAGCAATGCTAATAACTAGTTTAGAAGTTATTTATTATGTTAAAGATTACAGTGAAATTAAACCGTCATTTAGGGGCCAGGTAAGTTGAGATTGAATTTCAGACGGTTTTCATTCACAATATAAGTTTGCTAAAGTGGACCTTACTATCTGAATTAAACTTAAACCAAACTGTTCTGGTTTCAAGGACATCCTCTTTGCATATTTATTTTTAAACAGAGACTGAACATCACCATATGGCAGGCACTTTGCTGAAGGATGGAGTGAGGATCCTCGTCCAAGGCCTTGAGACACAGATGGGCAGCCGACCCCGCTTATGACAAAGCAAAGTAAGAAACAGGCCACGTGGAGGTATCTGCTGTGTGAGCATGGAAATGGCAGAAACCGGGAGCAGGTTCTGAAGAGGACAGTGTTTAAACTGACTCCTGAGGGCTGAGCCAGGCTTCGGTAGGCAGGAAATGAAACATGGGTACCGCAGGTAGAAGGACAAATTAGAGGCCACCGCAGCAGGTGGACAGTGGGAATCAGTCTGAGGAGGCTGTGCTTGATCATAGGAGGCCCTAGGAAACTTAGGATAGGCTAAGGGTCTTTCTTCAGGAATGAGGAGGAGGCAACTTTGCAGGGGTAATCAGAGGACTCCCTGCTTCCCAGGGGCTCTGGCCAGCCCTCCATGGACCAGGTCTACCTCCCATATTTTTAAAAATTTAAATGCGTATCCCCTTTCCCCCTGATCTTTAAAACACGTCAGCTAAAGGATTCTCAGGGTTGAGATCCGTGCTCACACAGACTGGGCACAGACCTTGCATCCTGGAAATTTCCCTCCAAATTCCTCAACACACTGGATTTACCTTTCCAGCATCGGCCATTGCCAGCAGGAGGGATCGTTCCTGCTCCTGGACTTCCTTCTGGATGTGGACCTGAAGCAGCTTCTTCCCCCTTCTCCAGATACCTAGGATCGTTTGTTTTATGCCAGTGATTTTGGGGACAGTGTGGCACTGTGAACTCAGACTTCTGTCCTTTGAATATTGCCATAAAACTGAGAGTCCGAGCCACAGTCTCCTCTTATTCATGATGTCTCTCAGTCTGCGCTGACATCAGGGACACTCCACACATGCAAGTTTCCTGAGGTCAGAGACATCTTCGGTGATCTTGTCTAGATTTAGGATCAAAGTTGAATATAAACCCTGCTTCTGCCAGTTGTAACTACATGAACTTCAAAAAGTCACTTAATTATTATAAATTTGTTTTTTCTCTTCCATAAAATGGGAGTAATGAAACCTACTTCAGAAGGCTGATCTACACCTAAACTGCTTGGCAGCTTGAAAGAGAAGCCCTGTAAAATGTTACGTGTCCTTTGGTGTGTGGTGCTTGCATTGCTTTGAATTGTATTGGGCACACAGTAAGTGCTCATTTAAAATTTGCTGGTTAGCAGGTTCCTTCGTAGATGTGGTTGTGGTGGGGAGTCCTTGGGGTCCCAAATTCTAAAGCATCAGAGTGCTTGTTTTCTGCTTGCTACGTCACAAGAAAAAAAAAATCTTAATGTTTTCCCTTCCAGATCCCTGATCATCAGCAAGAATTATTGTCTTCCTCATTTTCTCATCACAGGGACACTATACCCAACACCCACAGAGCCTAAAGGAGGAGAGGTTTATTTTAGTTCAGTTTGTACAGGTTTCAGTCCATAGTCAACAGGCTCCAAGGTAAGAGAGCATAGCAGAGGGTCATAGAGAAGAAGTGCTCATAGCTGGGTAACAGGCAAGCAGAGGGTGTCAAGGGATGAGCCGGAAGTGAAATATAAACTTCCAGGTCAGGCCTCCTGGGGCCTGCCCCTTCTGGTCAGGTTCTTCTTCCTTACAGCAATCCAGCTATAAGCCTCATAATATCATCATGTTCCTCTACAAGCCCCACACGAGGCTTTGAGGGGATGTTAGCTGTTAAGCATAACAATTATATGGTATTTTCCTCTGGTGTCTCCCACAGTGGCCTCCAGAGGTGATGGTTTTTTTGCCAGCTGGCCAGGGTCCTTTATGCAAGTAGAGGATTCTGCTGAAATATAGGCCAGGGTTCAAAAGGCAGAATAATAGCTTTGATTATAAATATTGTGTCAGTTTTCTCAGCTGACATGTTGCACACTTGCTTGTTGCAAAAACCACTGCCCACACCATGGAGTGAAACTGTAGGGGCTGAAAATCCTTGCTTGGGGTTGAGGTGCAGGTGTGATTTAATGGGTCTGGCTTGATTGCTGGGTTAATTCCTCAGCTCAGGGTGGCGGGGTCTTTTAGAGTGCCCCTCTTTTGCACACAATTCCCCTTTGACTCCACGACTGAACCTTCATTCTGCTGCAGTCATGGAGTTTCCACCCCTGATTTTAGAACCTGGCTCACAGCAGCCCCACCAGGGTGACTGCTTCAACTGTCCACACGGTGTCGATTGTCCTTTCCTGTGTTTTCCTGTAGCATGGCTTTCCTGTAGCTTGGGAGCCTCACCAGACTCTTGGTTGGATCAGCTGGATACAGCTGATTTCTTCTTATTCACGGTAGCTTTGTATTCAGTATTCCATGAAGTCACCATGAATACTGAATTAGTGAATACTGTTCTTGAGGGAATACAGGGTTAGTTTCCCATAAGTGTCTGGTTACATTTTCATCAACTAATCAATACAGAGCTTTGGTGGATGTAAGACTCTGTTGAAAGACACCTTGTCTGATATATGTTGTTGATCACTAACAGTGAACTCACAGTCACCAACACCTCCAATTTGGTCTGAACGAAGCTTTTCTGTTGAAAAAGCAACACCCTCTTGTGTTTAGGAACCTTGGATGACATTTCAGTACTGTGCTCCAAGGCCTCACCATCAAAAAGAACAAGAATGAACTAGGGGTGGGTAATGGCACTGTGGGAAGCTGAGGCAGAAGGGTCATGAGCCTGAGCCCAGCCTGGGCACTTAGAATGATCTTCTTTAAAACTCAATATGAAAAAAAAAAAAAAGGAAAGAGCTGGGATGTAGTTCAATACAAAAGCTCTAGTTTCTGTCTCCAGTTGAAAAAATTAAAAAACTACAGAAATGAGAAAATGCACAGCACTAACAAGATTGGAAAAACCACATAGTGTGAGGGCTAAAAATAAAAAAAGGCAGAATATCAGCTCCTTCAACCTCAGCTGGTAATGTGCACTATGGTGACTTGACACTTAAGTTTTTCAAGATCGGCACACAGAAGTAGATCACAAGAGCTCTTAGCATATTAACCTGGAGGTTACAGACAAATTTGAGCAAGTAGGTGAATCCACAGATATGGAACCCTTAAATAATGAACATCAACTGCAGTGATCTTCAAACTCCCAAGCCCTCAGAAAGCGCTCGATGTGTAAGACCTTCACATTCAGTAGGCACTGCTGAATGAGTGAAACACTCAGTCCAGAGCTGCTTTCTTTAGATATTTGCCAAGAGCTTAAAACTTACATTAATAAAGCAGGAAGAGTGTTGTTGGTTCTCCAACAGGAGCATCAAAGTTCTGATTTTGTTCTATCAGTTATTTGACAAGTGCTTCCAACTCCAGGTGAAAGGATCCTTCACATGACACATCTGGATAGTATAGCTGTTGGCTTCCAAACCAGAGAAGAGGTTACAAACAGCCCCCTCCCACTTCTCCAAAAAGGGAAGAGGGAACAATACATTCCCAGGAAAAAGAGAGCCAAATGATGGTAAAAGATGAAGAAAAATGGCAAAGCAAAGAATCACTAGGGATGCTGGTGACAGAGTGTAGTTAGGGAAGGATAATGGAATCCAGAGGCAGGCATGCCAAGGTGATCCTGCAGAAGCTTTCCAGTGACCAAGATTGAGCTCTCTGGAGCCTGGAGATTAGGGAATGGCAAACTGGCTGGGGAGTGGGGTGACCTGTCAATCATGGAGTTCATGTGCAGAGCAGGGCTGAAAACCCTGCACCTGGAACCAATCAGAGAGTGCTGTCTTCAGTCTGCTGGAGAAGACTAGAGAAGGAATTCACCTGATTAGCTTAGATGTGACATCATCCTGAGGAGTAGGAGATGCAAAAGATGGATGCCACTGTTAACTCTTTCAATGTCCCACCCCATTTTCTAGAAGCATGTATTTCTTTTATCTTTAGTTGGCCCAAAATTGTTCTGCAGAGCAAATTTCTTTTATTTTCATACCTTTAGTAAATATAAAGCACCACTGTGTTTTGCACTTGTTTTGATGAGTTCTTTGTACAGGACAGAAGGAACCTAGAAAGCATCTCTGCAAGGAGTCCCCAGCACCCTAGAACCCAGTAATAAATACCCTCCTTTCAGCAGTAGGACTTTGAGCTGTTTTCTCCACCTCTTGTAGCTTGTTCCTTACCTGTAGAAAATGGTGATTATGGAGCTTGCCATAAGGATGACTTATGCCACTGTCATTTACTAAGTGTCCACTGTGTGCCAGACAGAAGCATGACTTACAGGTAACTAATGGGTATGAACCTGTAAGTACCTGTTATAATCCAACTCCCAAACTTAAAGTCATTGTAACTTTTTTCACTCATGTGTCTATTTCTATTCTCATTCTTCAATTTGCAAGGTCTTAATGTATGACTTTTCTAAGTTGAGATACTCTCATACTTTTTTATAGGACAGTAGCTCACTATGTATCTCTAAAAGCTACTAATTCCATCAGTGTTCAGTGCCTTTGATACTTGAGTCATCTCCTCCAGAGACTCAGTCTCACCACCCTCAAACTCTGTTTCCAACATCACCACCACTGACCAAGTAATGACACTGATGGGAGTCTCTGAGCAGAAGTTCAGTGCCTCTTAGACCTGGATACTACTCATCTAAGCAGTGTCACAAGCAGATAACAAGGGGCCACTTATGACCATGCCCATTTTATAGACAGGGAAATTAAGGTCTGATATAACTTGTCTGATATAACTCATCCACTGAGTCACAGCCACAGACAAGAGAATAAAATAAAATTGTCACAATTGAAGAGGCTTTGAGTCCCTTGGACTTGGAAAACCACATTTTCTTCCTTTTCTTTGTAAATGGATTTTGGTTTTGTTCTGTTTTCAGGAAATATATTACTAAGCAAGTAGGCAGATTTGATTCTTATGTAGGCCAAGATTTCTCTCTTGCCACCAGAGATTTTTGTCAAATTTATGTTTATAAAAAGTACAATTTCTATATGAAGACAATGTTAATGTTTTCATGGAAGCAAATGGTTGGCATTATAGAGCTTAATTGTGGGTCAATCTACTCAGAAACATGTTTAATGCTTACACATCTGTAACTATATGTGGCAGCCACATACATGAATATTTGAAAAGTTTTCAGTTCATTGTGTTTGTTTTTTATCTTAGGTACTTTTCCCATTTCTGGAAAAAATACCTGACACTCAAACTTAAAGGAGAAAAGGTTTATTTCAGCTCGTAGTTTGTAGAGGTTTCAGTCCATAGTCAGCTGTTTTCAAGGCAGGACAACATGGCAGAAGGGAAGCAAGTCATGGAATGGCAGGCAAGAAGCACTCAGCAGCAAGCCTTCCTTTCCCTTTTTATTCCATTTAGCTGCAAGCCTATTGGTTGTTACCACCTACGCCCAGGGTGGGCCTTTCATTATCCACACCCAGAATTATGCTAAACCAATTTAGAGTTTTTACACACCCTTAATCCTACTGTCACATGCCCATGATCTAGCCACCTCTGAAAAGCCATGCTTTACGAGCCTATGAGACATTGGGGGGATTTCTAGATATAAGCCATAGGAACCTCTAACCATTTAGTCACTTGAGAGAAGCCTTAGCATAGTGATATTTATGGGGAACTTGATAAAATTAAAGCTTCACACTGATCATATATATCTATATCCATCAACATCTGTATGTCAATATCTTTGTCTGTGTCTATATCTAAATAGATATAGACATATCTATATCTAGATCCAAATCTGTATCTCTGCAGAGTTCATATGGCCATTTATATTCTTCCCTAGCTCATTGTTTCTGCTGCATCTCTGTCTAATCTTAAATTCAAACAATTATATCACTTCTGTCTGTCTTTTTACCTTGTAGTTCTTCTTGAAATGTCTTTCTTTATATTACCAAATAGATAAATCCAGGCTATTGTTTAAGCAGTAAAAATATCACTTGGGAATAAAGTAGTTCTTGAACTCTAATCCACAGTCTACCCCACAGGTATTTTAATTTTGCCCATCATTTGCTGAACTCCTGGAAAATACACACACACACACACACACACACACACACACACACGTAATGTCTGTGTTCTCAATGCTCAACATCAAGAATACACTTAAAACATATTCAGAATTCAAAAGAGAAAAAAACATATTCAGACTTCATCTGAGTGGCACTCCCAGAGCAAGAAATTAGGAAATTTTCTGTTCCAATTTTTTCTGGAAAAGTAAAGTATAAGCAAGCCTGAAGAATGATGCAGGAACTTGTTAGCAGAAGGGGCACATTAGGATGTATTTTTTATGTGAATAAAATAATTGACCCACGATGTTGTGTGACCTTGTAATAAAATGCACACTAATGATAATTGCACCCAACAAAGAATTCTGTTTCTGATCTTTGAAGCACATTTTTTTCTCACATGTTAACACCTCTAAGTTTTCTTTGTTTTAATTATACTGCGCATCCTTTTGTTCTTCTTGGGACACTTGCCTGGGAGGCTTGGGCAGGCTGTAAATCATAATTATCATCATTAAAAGAAATATCACTTAGACAATCTATTTTTAGAGTGCATGACTAACCTGTAAGCACACCCAATGTGACGCTGGCATCATGGCAGTGGTTCTCGAGGAGTCTCGGGCACTCGTATATTTCATCTGTCTCATTAGTGTCACTCCCGTGGGTGACTGCTATGACGGCAGCTGCTTCTCCCATCATCACACTCCAACTGCATCCATCTGTTAATGGGAGCAGAGATGGGTGACTGTAGAAAATCTGGTGATTTTCACGTTTTTATACATAAATTCAGTTTTCTGATTTACATTTCATCTATAGCCAGGCTTCAGTGAATCTATTTAGCGTGTGTGTATGTTTTCTAGAAGGAAAAGGGGCATTACTTTTTATTGCACAAATTTAAGCATTTCAAGGCTCTAAAAGAATCTCAGAGCTTAAGGAGGATTTAAAGTGTCCTAATTCAATTCAATTCAATTTATTCATCTGAGGGACTGAAAAGCTGGGACCCAGGAGGATTTGCTATTTCCCCAACTCCTAAGGCAAGTAAATAGCAGAGCTGGAACATAAAACATGGAATTCTGGTTTCTGTCTACTGTTTCTTGCTCTTTCTGATGGTGAGCAAATATTCACCCCACCTCTGATTTGAAGATTTCCAGCTTTTTGTAAATCCAGCATGCTAGTTTTCTGTTCAGAAGTTCTCAAATTTCTTCCCCGGTTTCCTGTGTGTCCCAAAATGATACAAGGACAAGTCTTGTCTTCAAAAGGGACAAGAACATGCGGTAAGAGAATCAGGCCACTTTTGGAGACAGGAACCTGAACCTGCCATTCTACACAGTTCAGAGAGACCTGGTGCGAGCCCCATCTTCCTACAAGCTGGATGTGCTTTGAGGTTTCACGTGATTTGCTGGCAGTTAACAACTTGCCCTACTCAGAGTCTTCAGTTGTCCTCCATGGATTGTATCCACCTGCTCCCTCTACCTTACAGGAAGGTTGAGAGAATCAACTGGAGTGACAGTCATGAAATGACTGAAAAGCTCCGTAACAAATGTTACATTGTGTAACAGCAGAAACACAGCAAAAAGCTTTCATTTTGTTTACTGTTAATGTGCCATGCATAATAATTTATGTTAGTTTTCTATAGGTGATGAGATATACTTTAGCCTTTATTTTTTTTTTCTTATCAAAAGATCACTAAAGTTTGAAACAAAGGATTGATTTGGGGGGAAAGGGGTAGAGATGGGATTATATGCTAAGATGATGATTTTCTGAGGACATTAATAGTTCAATTTGATTGAAATGATGGGAGATGAGATTGTGAATTTAAACAGTGATCATTATAGAGAAATTTTGTTTGTTTTTTTGTTTTTCAATTTTTGTTTTTTTAAATTTTGGTTTCGTTTCTGGGTTTTGTTTTTTTTCTTTTTCTTTTAGACAGGCTGGTCCCAAACTTGCAGTGATCCTCCTATCTTAGCCTCCTGAGTGCTGGGATTACAGTGCCACCATGCTGGGCCCACAGCAAAGTCTTCTGCTGTATTCTGAGGAGATATCCTAGTAGTTGAAAGTAATGGAGGATTTTTCAATAACTAAGGTTTAATTTCAGCCTGCCTCCCTTTTCATCTTTTCTATTTTTGGCTATGCTATGATAGACTAACAGTCTCATTTATACTAAAGAGTAGTGACTGAGAGGCACTGACCACATCCTAAAGAACATGAGGACAAAGATGGATAGAAAAAAACAACCTTGTCACTGTCTCCAGAATATGGCCATTTTGTAACTTCTGCTTTACTTCTTTCTATTAAATAATAGGATAATTAATGGTTAATTGAATATTTTAAAGTTTCAGCCTAGTTGTAGAAACTTCTAATACAAAAGTTCATACTGTTTTCTTCTTCAAGGTGCTCAGAGGACTACATTTCCCTGCCTCCTTTGCCAGATCACATGACTGATTCTGACCAATGCTCTTATGACTTGCAAAATTTAATCTCCAACAACAACTGCACTTCCTATTGCAGTGTGGAGTTGTTATCCCAATACAACCTTAAGTAACTCAGCTGACACAACTGCAAGCTTGTTTCCATCTAGAGACATCTAGAGATGTAGTTGTCTCTCCATCTAGAGACAACTACAATCATGAAGTTGACCATCTTTCAAAGCCATTTTGTGGCAAATACATGTAAACTCTCTAACCATTTCTTAAGTATGTATGCTTAATGTATGGTATTATATTGTGTAGGTTTAAAGTTTACATTAATGCTGTCACATAGTATTCTCCTTCTGTTTCTTTACACACCAGTGTAGAATTTTAGAACAATCCATTGTGATAACTGTATAAATCTATAGACTGTGTTCATGTGCTGTTTTGCCAGATATGGACAAAAGCCCTCTTCAAAATGGTACTATTGTTTTAGTGCTTATGATTACAATATATCAGTGTGCTGACGTTTGCAAGTATTTTCCAACATTTTTATTGTCAAACTTTCTGGTATTCTTTTCCTTGTAAAATAGTAATTTTATTGTTTTTGTTGGCAGTTTCTTAATTATTAATGAGAGTGTATTGAACCATTTTCTGCTGCTATAAATACTCCAAGACCAAATAACTGACCAAAAAAATGAAGTTTATTTGGCATAGTTTCTTGAAGCTGGGAAATCCAAGAGCATAATTCTGGCATCTGGGTAAGGCTTTTGTGCCATGTTACCTTGCGATGAACAGAGTGAGGGCAAACTTGCTTTCATAATAATCCATTCTCATGATAGTGAATCCACACCTGAAATAAGGACATTAATCCATTCAGGAGAGCAGAGCTCTTTGACCTAATAATCCCTTGTTGTTGGAGTCTCCTGTCTTATGTGTTGTGAGTTAAGTTTCCAACATGTGAGGTTTGGGGGACACATTCCAATCATGGCATAGTTTGAGCAACTTTTCATGTTTATGTGCTTTTTAGCTTTCTCATCTGTGAAACATCTACTTATCCTTTATAGTCAAATCTATCTTTTATACACAATTCATAATGTAGTAGCTCATTATAACTTTTTAAAAGTTAGAAAATTACATTCTGAATATTAATCCATTACTGTCTATCTGTGTTGCTAATTATCCTTAATCTGTGCCTTTTTTATTCTTTTTTCTTTTTCAATAGTCTGTGTGTCTTTCAACATTTTTTCAGTCTTTCATCGTACATACAAGGCAATTTTGATGAAATTAGCTTATATTCTTTAATAATTTTTACTTTTTAAATTTCTTCTTTGAGAAAGTATTTTTACCCAAAATTTGAAAAACATGTTTTCAATCTTTCCTTCTAATAGTGTTCATTTTTATTTTGACTTTAATATGTGTAAGATATACTGAGGGAAACGGTGGGAGACAACAACTAATTATCTCCATGCAGGAAAAGCCACTATTCCCAGCACCATCCTTCCTGCTTCTCCGTCTTCTCATAAAACACACAGTTCAGGCTCACTCTCTACCTGTTGTTCCCGCTGCTGGGGAGCTGTGATTATCTGCATCTGCCCACGTCCTGGTTTTGGGGTCCTGTGACCTCTATTCTCTGATAGATCTACAAAGCATTGGTGATTTCCATTTTGTTAAGCTTTTTCTTATGTTAAAGGTGATCTTACATGTTTAACTAGCAATAAAAGATCTTACATGTTTGACTAGAAATAAAATTCTCTAGCTTTAAAAATTGTTTACATATTTTTAATTTCCATATTCTTTGCATCTTCCTCAAAGAATACATTCTCCTTTGTTTCCTAACGCAGAAATAGTTCTTATGTACTTGAATAGTCGCCACATTTGGAGTGCTCTGAGGTTCTATTTTTAAGCTTGCATTTGCAGAATTTATTTTGCTTTTTGTGTATGAGGCTTCTTACTTTGGGATTTCTGTTTGCCCCTCTATTTTGGCAAACATTTTGAAATCCTTATTTTATAGCCTTAAAAACTCATGCTATCACCCTCAGGATTATCTGCTGTTCATGTTGATTGTGCTTCCTGGGTGTTCATTTCTGTATGAGGTTTATAATCTTGGCCATGTGTTGTCTGTCACTGGGGACATTGTTCATTAGAAACCCATGTGACTTGCTTTGGGTGACAGTTTCTCATCTGGGCCTGCTGAGACTTTGTGAGTTTAAGTGTACTGAGAAAATATTGGTGCTAATTTATTTCTCTGGAGTCTTGAAGTGTTCAGATGGCTTAAGTTTGTGTCCCTTCCTGCTTTCTGATTTCTTGCAGGTGTCTGTCTTCATTTACTGGCCTGGAAGGAATAGTAGGCTCCTTTGCAGCTTCCTTGGGGTCATGAAGGCAGTGATTTTTGTACACATGGCGATGCTAGTGAATGCAGAATCAACTCAGGCCGCTGGGTTGCAGCTGCTCACCCCCTGGGGGCCGCTGGGTAGATTTCTCTCTCTGTGTGGCATCAGTGCTTAGACCCAGTGATTAAGCTCTATAAAAGGTTCCAATTCCCTTGTACACTTTTCAGCGCTCAGTCTCACTTCCTAGTTTTCTGATTTCCCTCACAATGCCAAATTTTTCTTAATCTGAAGTTTGGCTACGAACTTACAGTTGTTACTTGATTGTCCATTTTCCTGCATCTCCGTGGTAAGGAGAGTTTCCCCAACAAGAACTCAGTTTGTCTGGCTTGCTAGAAAGCACGAGGGGGACACTTTCTGAAAGGAGCACACAGGGAGATTCTCCTGCCTCACGCCAGGCACTCTGTGGGTGCGCGGGAAAGCACCAGGTCGAAGCAGGCTAGATTTTGATTCACAGATCATCCTACACTAGTGAACGGTCAGCGCTGCCCACGGCACAGTAACCCTCCCGCGACATTTTCCTTTTAGCTGCTGACATCACCGGAGGCTGTGCCCACCTCTGCATGCAGCTGGCGTCTGGTCTGCGCAGACTGTGGAGTGTGCTCAGCCCTCGGGGCGGGAGTCCTCTGCTCACCCCTGCAGAGCACCGTGCTCCAGCGGGGGTCGTGGGTGCAGTCATTATCCTGAGTCTTCATGCCTCTAGAATGATGTCCTCTTTTTTTCTAGTCTGAGTCAGTTCCTAGACTTAAGGACTAGCTAGAATCTGTAATGGAAGTGAATGATAACTAAAGATATCAAAGACTTTTTCTGTTTCAAAGTTTTGAAACCTGAAAATAGTTACCACTATGGTATGATGACCTCAGGTTTCTAAGGATGCATGTTGCATAATTCACATTTTAAAAATGTGCTTAAAAGAAATTTTTGTCACTTCTGTCTCTAAGTAATGAAGATAACACTATACATGTTCATTAGTCTCTTATATGATTTCTCTCCTAAATTTATTTTCCAATAAAGGGATCTTTTTCAAAGGATGTATTTTAGAGGCTGGAGATAAGGAATTGTGACTGGTTTCTTTGTGGCTATTATCATCCATAAGAGGAAATTTAGCTGGTTTGCAATTTTCATAGATATGGAGTAATTACTCTGTTAATGCCTATTCAATTCATTTCCTATTTGGGGCACTGAAAATTCAAGTGTGGTTGCATAGCAATAACTGGAAAAAAGCTTAAATTGCAATACAGCAGGATTGCTCCATCTGCAGAATTTCCTGGAAGTTGCTAGCAGCGAAGTGGAATGCAGGAACTGTAGCCTTTTCCCCTAAAGCTGCACACTTATCCTAAATGAGGCTTGAGGAAAAAAATCATTGCTGTCTTAAAAAATATATTAAGAGATCATGGGTTGGAGATTTAACTGTGGTCAAGTTATGGACAGTGCACAAGTGCCTGCCTGCCTGGCAAGCGCAAGGTTGTAAGTTCAATCTCCTGTACCAAAAAAACAAAACCAAAAACAACAAAACAAAACAAAAACAACCCAAAAATAGACTATGAAGAGATCATCTATGTATAGGTTTTTAAAAGGGAAAAAAATTAGGCTTAATTAGAGATGACATAAACATTTGTTGGTGTTATTAAAGGAGACACTGGATAATTACACTAATCAGAAAATACAGACACCTAAGCTACTAAATATTTGACAGAAAGAACTAGTACATTCAAGTTCTATATAGGGCAAAGGATGTCTTGGATAAAAGCACCTGGAATGGAAATCTGAACACCTAGGTTTCTTCCTGGCTGTGATAGTACTCAGATGAGGGAACTTGGAAATCACCCCGTCTCTCTGGGCTTCACAGTTCTCATGTGAAGTTAGATACAACTGAAAGTTAGAAGTAGGAGTTGGTAAAGATGGGTTATCAGGTATAGCTTCCAGGAGGAGGCACTGGAAGATGCATTGGAAAGAAAGGCTGAATATGAACCAATAGAAAGAATATTCAGGTTGGAGGAAGGCATCCAGGAAACCTGTAAGAAACTGTGGTCAAGTTATGGACAGGGCACTGTGCCAGAGGAAGGGAAAGAAAGGTTCTGGAAACCCATGACAGCAGCTATGCAAAGTGCCTTGTGACCACAGAGGGTGGCAGTAAGACCAGAAGTGGACCTCACGGAGCCTGTGTTTCATGGTGCACTCATTTCCTGGAGGAGACAGAGCTCCTCTGGGTTTAAACTTGCCTTGTTTCATTATGCACTCCAAAGGGTTCATTGTAGTTTTCTGGCCACTTATTATCCATCTACTGTGACATCTTTGTATTCCAGGAACTTTATGAGGTTTCTTTTTAGTTATCTTTGATGCTGAAAAACTTCTCAGAGCTACAAAAATTAGAGAGGACTACTTAGTGTGGCAGGGAGCCTGAACCCATTGAAACCTTACGAGGCTGCTGGAGGGGTGATTTCTACCCTGGGTCAGCTCCTTCTCTGAAGTCCTCTGGCTTGGAGGGCGATGGGAGGGGGAGAGAATTGAGGAGAGTTGGTATGGAGAGGAATTGAGTCGTGGAAATACAAAGTTGGTACCTGTGTGAACATCAAAAGTGTCAAGTGTATGTGAGGAGAGGTTGCAGCTGCCTGGGCTGGTGCCAAAGGAGGGGCAGAGAAGGCTCTGGAAGGCTGTAATTGAACAGCAGAGATGGGGTGAGTGTGCACGTACAAGTAGAGGGAAGGAAAGATGAGTGGGCAGTGCCAAGGATGAGCAGGGAGCTTGAAGTGGGAGAACTCAGCCCAGAGAAGGTGAGCACCCAGTTCACTGGGGAATAGGATAGAGCTTTCAGTTTTTGATGCCTTTTCTAACGTCTCTGGAGAGGCTTCAAAAACTGCTCAAAACATTCTTATAAGGGCACAGACACAGCTCACCTGGTTCTGGCAATTGGAGCGATGGTTCACACACTGAGGCAGAACACAGGGCCATCCGGATCTAGGCGAGGGGTGGCCAGTCTTTTGGCTGGTGTGGGCTGCACTGGTGGAGAGGATCTGTCTTGGGGCACATATAAAATACACATTATGGTTTATATGTATATAAACAATAAAGCTCCTTTTTACTGTTTTAACTTATTGAATCATTTTGTGAAATAAGCCCCAGTTTAATAATTAAATAAGGAAACACACATGTCTGCCCAGTGACCATGAATGTTATCTCCATGGCACACACCTGTGCATGCAGGTTGAGGTGCTACTGTTGGTAATAACTGTGTTTTACTCACTGAAGCTGGCGAGGACGTGCCCCATCTGATGCACATGGTTTCCATTCGACTGATTGCATGTGGTGGGCACAGAAAGGGGATGTGCAGTGCAGTGCGCTGCCCTGAACACTCTGTGCTCGCACCGCACAATTGAGCCATGCAAAATATCACTAAAAGCCATACGATGATGTTAAAGGTCCACTATCTTCTGGGGCCACATTACAAGCTGTCCAGGCCCACATGCAACCCTTGGCCATGGGTTGGACACAACCGGTTTAGAAGCACACGGAAGGCTGAAGTAGAATATTTTGATGTCATCACTTTCATATGTCCCTTAGGTCTACAGGCATAAAAATCTGTGCCTCAATTCTGACACCAAACTTCAAACTTTTCCTACAGGCTTGGAACAGGATAGTCATTAGGGAGAGATGAATTTGAAAGATAGATGAGAAATGTTTGTTCTGCCACTACTTGGGAAGGAAAACAATTTAAATTGCAATGCTTTTCAAAGTAGTGGTTGAGGCAACCATATTGATATTCTGAAAAATCTCAAGAATTACCTCATAATCCCTGTACAGGAATGAGCCTTTTTACAGGGCACAGAGCAGGACAGGCCTGAAAGTGGAAGGATTTGAACAATTGCATGCACAGTGTGATCATTAATTATGATCTGTCAACTTGACTTGAGTAGGTACTGCCTAGCAAATTAGAAAACTATAAGCATGGCTCTGGATGATTGACATGTAGGCCAACAAATTGAAAGGGAAGACCTTGCATCGATGTAGGTGGCACCAACCAACAGGCTTCTAGCCTGGACAGAATAAAAAGGGAAAGAAGCAGTGTGTGTTTCCTTTTTCCTGGTAGAGTTCTAGTCTTCCCCAGTCTGTGGTGAGCTTCTCAGACTCTGATCTCCCTGTGACTGATCCACCAGCTCTCCAGTGTGCAGACCGCCATTTTGGATTCCTCACCTCTGCCCTTACAGGCAGTCATTTTGTCTCTTCTACTTCTGATTCTGTAAGCCTACCTAATAAAGTCCTTTGTATAACTATATGTGGATTTTGTATTGATTCTGATCCTTCAAAGAATCCTAGCTAATACACATAGCATTAGCCTGGGCCTATTTATTTTGATATTGATTCTATAGAAGCTTCATGGAAACTCATAATGAGGTAGGCATTTGTGACACCCACAATGGCGCCCTTGTTATTGCCAGGGTATTCCAGTCTGTGCACATAATTGCTTCCCTCTGACCCACTGCTCATGTGCACGCTGGCACAGGGGCTTTTGATGCCGTTGCCTTCTGCTGGACTCCTATTATAGTGGCAGGCACACAGCAGCCAGCAAACAATGGCAGTTTCTTATGCTGTTGATAATGCTTGCTTCCTAGCCAGATCTCTTTTCTCCTGCACAGACCTTTGTTGCTGAAACCCGATTCCATGCCAGCCTGAAGCTTGATGCCTGAGACGCAAAGGCTGAAAGGGAAATAAGGCAGGAGGCCTCTGATGGCATGTTCTGGAATTCCCGAAAACGGCCCCAGCGAGGCTACTTCCTCGACTCTCAGCACTGATGATTCTGCACAAAGGCCAGTGTTTTGTCCCTTGAAGAGAGTTCCTTCTTTTGTTTCTGCTCTCTGGTTTTTATCTGATCCCATGTCCCTCCCAGACCGGTGCACCAGTTTCTCTTGGTCTCCCCTTTCACTTCTCATTCTTTGTGCCCAGTGGGGCTCAGCCTTGGATGCTCAGAGCCCACAAACTCAGAGCAATGAATGGAAGAGAGGTAGGCTGCAGAGAGATGTTAAGAGAGATAGGAGGAGGGGAGGCCCTTGCTTCAAGAAAAGGAACAATTTTCTACTATGAAACTATAGCACATTTTCAGAGAGAAAGACTAAATTTAGAGAAAATTATCCCTGGGAAGAAATTGGGTACATTAAAGGAATAAGTGAGAAATAATAATTTGAAGGGAGGTTGGGACAGATCACAAAGTCAGTTAAATGTCAGGTGAAGTCATTTCTTGGAATAGTATCCCAGCTTCCTTTCTTTCTACTCATTTTTCTTCTTGCTACAACTTATTGAAAGGCTGCTGTGGGAGGAGGCCCCAGAGTTAAACTCAACTGACTTGTGTTTGCAGAGAAAATAGTAATTATTTTTAAAGATTTGTGTGTAATTCAGCAGGTCTATTCCCAAATCTGTATGTTTTGGTCTCTCAGAATATAACAGAACACATGTAACACACACATACACACACACACACACACACACACACACACACATGCACCACATACGCACACACAGAATATCACCAAACACCCTTTCATATACGCTTTTATATACCTAACATATAAAACAAACCCACCCAAATCTACATTTCAACCTGGTTTGAAGTGGACCCTGATCTTGAAACTTAATAGTCTGATGAATCATTCAGTCTCTCAGTGGACAAACACCGGCTTCATGGGCCGGGGGAGCCATGGGCCCTGGCATTATTCTGGTCCTCAGTACTCCACTGGGCTGTGTCCTTTGACATCAGAACCACGTCTGTTGTCTATGTGGTTGTCAGCAACTCTTGTGACCTCCGTGTGGCAGCTGTCACTGATGGGCTTTCGTACTTCGGCTTCAGCAGTGCTCCAGCCCTCTCCGTAGAAGCAGCCTGGGCTCTCGGCACATTTGCAAAACTATGTCTTCCTCCCACAAGGCCCTGCACAGCTGCCCTCCTCCAACTCCTCCTGAAATGTCATTTTTCCTCCCTAGTGGGTTCTGCTCATGGAGTCATCCCTGCCCCAGAAATGGGGAGCAACCCGAGGCCCTTTGACTGGGTGGCCCCCCTCCCTCTGTGTCATAGGCTTTGGGATTTTTTTTCTGACTGCAGGAAACCTTAGGCATGGAAAAGAATGCTTCCTCTGCACTATGGAGAAAGTCTATGAATATATTTATGCAAATGTGGTTCTCAGTATGCCAACTTGAAAGACAAGCACATTCACGAAATTTCTCTGAAGACAACAGTCTATCTTGGGGGTTATTGTCTAGCTTTGTTTTATACTTGTGTTCTCTTTGCATTTCTTCTGTCACAAACCTTTATCATCTTCCCAGTCCTCCTTCTCTGTTTCTCTCTCTCTCTCTCACACACACACACACACACACACTGACATTCACACTCACATTCACACATATCACACACAACACAATCCTTAGAACATATTAAGGCCAAAGAACAAGCACATTAGCCAGGTTTAGAACATTATCTGCCCCTTTTCCTTTACCTGGAGCCGCACTACCCTGGACACCAGTCTCACCAGGTCTCTTTAGGATCAGGTCACCATGGTGAACTGAAGAGGCTCAAGCACCACTGGCAGGTCATCCGGCCCATGTGGGGTAGTTAAGAGGACAAGCATGGAGACCTGCAGTGACAATTGAGGCCCTTCTGGCAGATTTATGCTTCTGTCCAGGACTGGGACAGGAGAGGTGGTATTAGTAGGCTTAAGGGTAGGAAGGGAATTTTACAGAGACACAACCACAGCACTTAAAAAATTGCTGGCTTCAAGATGACAAAGCAAGAAGAAGAAGAGAGGAAAGGAGACAATGATGATGTGACTCTAAGTCTCAGTGAGAAAGGATTGTGGAAGGGAATAGATTGCAGGGAAAGAGATGAGGTCAGTTTCTGAGTAGATTCCATTTAAGATGCAGAAAAAAAGAACAATACCTAAACTTTAAGGTGACAACCTACAGACAAGTAGACTTGTTGACATTTTATTTTTATGAGTGCATGGTTGTGACATATAGTGCTCACATTCATCACGGGGAATTGGTCCTTGTCAATAATGAATCTTAATTCTGTTTTTTCCTCCCCCGCCCCATCGCATGGTCCCCTTCCTAGACAAGTAGACTGTAACAGCAATGCAGTCAGCCATCCTAAGGGGTGCGTCGGGCCAGCACTGTGTACAGATCAGATCCTGGAAGAAAGGCAATAGAATCAATAATGACAGCTTTTTATATTTCTAAAATAGAAGCTCAATTCTCTCTTTGGAATTTTTCCTTCCATGGTCTTGGAAAAATTTGTCTATTAAAATTCAGATTCCACATTCGTGTCTCCTGGAGGGCCTCCCTGGTCTTCTCCTCCAGCTTCCAGTGGACCCTAGGCTGAGGGAAGGACGTCACCTCCGTGTCCTTAGCCAGCCTGGCTGGCCACAGTCACTCTGGTCAGTCTGACTCCACTGGCACGGAGATCAGGAATGCCTTGGGATAACCAAGCTGGCCTTTCTCAGAATCCTCCCTGCCTGGTGCATTGTGGACATGCGAGAAATTCCATGTGTTGTAAATGGATCACGCGTCCACTCGTGTGAATCTCCAGATTCCCAGCCCCCAACTTTTTTTTATGCTCACATCTCATGTCTAAAAAGTTGACTTTTAATATCTCAGGAGCAAGAGAGCTGCCAGTAAATGAGGGGTAAGTGATCCAGTGCATGGCCTCCAGGGTTCCGTCTAGAATGATTCACTTGTGTTAAAGAGAAAATCCATTTTCTTTTTCTTTTTTTAAATTTTTTATAAGGCAGACCCAGTATTCTCAAAATAACTCTTCTGTCATTTAAAATGTCACATTGCAACTTTTTTATAATTAATATCCGGGGTGAAGTCATCTACATAAAAAGAGAATGAAGGTCAGGATTGGATGGGTTATGGTTTAGAGAACACGTCCAGATGTGAAAGAGCTGCCTCTGCGAGAGGGAGAGCACAGCAGCTGAATGGAGACAATATTGGAGCTTGGGGGCCATTGGGAGGCCTCGGTGACCCCCAAAGACATCTGTATCGGGCTAAGCAGGAGTCAGCCCCGGATAGGTGAAACCAGCACAGACCCCATGTGAAGGAGCTGACAGGGCCTAGTTGTTGGTCTGGGCACCCACGGCTCAGGAAAGAGCGGACTCTGCCATTTAACTGGTCCCAGGCTTCAGTGGTAGGTGATGAGCCCGTGCCCAAGAGTTCCAGGGAAGAGAAGGGCCTGGTTTTCAGTGCTGGCTCCACTGGAACTGCCTGTGTAGCTGTGGGCAAGTCACTTCGTCTTTATAAGCCATGGTTTCCTAACTGTAAATAAGGGGAATAATATCTACCTAAGAGGGTTATTAGCAGTTTTATGCTGAGGTCTTTCCTTGGCATCTCGCCACAGCTAGCTTGGGACACTTTGGGGGATGTAAATCTTCATTTTCAGGTTTGCAAAATAGTAAGTTCATTTTGCTTTGTGGACTATCACACAGTGTGTGTGTGTGTGTGTGTGTGTGTGTGTGTGTGTGTGTGACATAGCTAATTTGGGATCACTTGGCCCATTGAGAAGAGGACATATTCACAAATATCAGATTCTTAATATGTATTTTTCCCTTTTTCTTTTCTTTTGTTTTCTCTTTCTTTCTTTCTTTCTTTCTTTCTTTCTTTCTTTCTTTCTTTCTTTCTTCTTTCTCTCTTTTTTTGAGACCAAGTCTCCCTATAGAGTCCAGTCTGGCCTGGAACTCCCTGGGCTACCCTTAAATTCAAAGTGATCCTCCTGCTCAGCCTCCTGAGTGCTGGGATCACAAGCGCATGCCACGTGCCAGGGTTCTGTGTGTCTATTTTTATGAGAATGTAGGACATAATTTGTGCAGAGTTTTAAAGGAAAGAATGACCACTTGCCTCCCTCTCCCTGAGCAAAGAGCTGTGTTCAAAGAAGTCAGAGGCCATGAGCATCAAAGCCAGGGTCAGGCCCCACATGCCAGGGCGTGTGTATTCAGAGACAGAAAGCCCAGCCCTTCCCCAGCCGTGCATGAAAGCTGTCACTTGGACGCAGTTTGCATTAATGTGAGAGAAATAATAACTCTCTCCAAACTTGACATTGCGATATTTTCTTCGTAAAAAAGTTTGTGAGTTTGAGGCCATCCTGGGCTTCAAAGTGAGACCTCTCCTAAAAATTTAGCTCATTAATTAAGCTTCAAAGCAAATAAATTTAAGAAGAAAATATGAATTATTTAATGTCCTTGAAAACAATCAAGACAAAACCATGACAAACAAAACCACCCACACAAACCCCAACAACTTGATGATCCACAGGATTATGTTTGCATACGTGAAGATATTTCAGCACCAATCTAGATTTTAATAGGGAAGGAGGCTAGTGTTAGAGAAGGCAAGAAAATAAACTTACAAAGGACTCTTGTCTTGTTTAAATAAAGGCTATGATTCCTGGCTGAGTCTATAAATTGATGGATCTCTATTGTGAACTAGTGGTGCAATTGAAATGAATGAAATGTAAGGGGCAAAATTGAAATGGACTTTTATCTACACCAGGCACATTGCTAAGGCTCAAAAGCCAAAATAGCCAAATTGCCTTTAGGTAAGAGAGATTGGAAGTGATTATTTCTCTTCAAGGCAAAAGAGGGGTGTGATATTATAATTTTAAGAATAATGGGATCCGTGTCAATCGTGGGTTGTTGGACCTTTCATGGTATTGCCTCGGAATAGGTACAGAAAAAGCTGACAAATTGTAAGAGAAATAGACAAATCCAAGTTTTTTTCTGAAGTCAGCAGATTAGGTGAACAATTAAAAAGGACTGAGATTTGCATATTCCCATCCTCTCCGCAGTGGTGCACCCCAGATGTGTCACAGAAGTGCTGAGACTTTAGTCCAGGTGGCCGTGGTGGGGCTAGAGGGGCTGGGGCAGCCACGGTCAGGGCGCCTGCCTCAGGTTCCCAGCAGTGATGTCCGTGACCTATGAGTGCCACTTGCTGAATTCCTGTGTGAGCTGTGTTCTAACATAAAATATTTGGATTCAGGGTACTGAATTGATTTCATACAAGACATGATATACGTGATACATCATATCATGTATATCAAATATATATTTGCATCCTATATATGTATATACATTTCTATGGAACTTTGTGTCAACGAAAAGGTAGAACACAGTTTTAGAAACAAATATTCAAGAGCTGACCATCTTAAAAAATTCTTAAGATGCATTAAAGAAAGAAACATGTAGATTTAATTCTTTGGCTATAATGAAATCAGGAAATACATCAAAAGATTTTAAGTGGGTTTTGCATTAAGGAGAAAGTTAAAATGTATTTAGTAATAGATTACAGTGAGTACCCACCTTTTAAAGTCTGGGAAGTTCACTTAGTATTTATAGGTAGTTTCATCTAAGAGAAAAAAAGGTTGCCATGAAAAGAACTAGCACAGAATTTTAAAAGATAAAGGGGAACAATTAACATACATAAATACAATATTTTGACAATGGTAAGAGCAAAAATATGGACATTTTTAAAAGTAACCAAAATACTTAAATAATGAAATGATGAGTTTCTTTGTGGAAAAAAAAAATCAATAAAATAGTGGGCTATAACAAATCATTTCCCAAATACAAAAGTAGAAAAATGGAAAAGAACCAATACAGAGACTAGAAAACCATAATAAAAAATAATAGGGAATAATAGAGGAATGTCACATTCTTTCTTGGTAAAAGCTGAAAATCTAGAATACATGGGCAATTTTTCTAGGAGCATGTAATTTAGCAAAGTCAAAGTGATAAAAGGTAACACAATTACCGATGTGGGAGAAATGGGAAAATATAGTTAAGACCCTTCTGTGCAAAACTCCTACCTAGGTTACTTTTTAAAACAAGGTAATTCCTGGGTTATATTAACTATTCTGGAACACAGCAAAGAACATTTCATGACAATTTAATGGTGTCCTGATACTAAAACTTGACAGGGCTCAAACACACACACACACACACACACACACACGCGCGCGCGCGCGCCAGTCTCGGCTAACCTCTCAAACATAAAGTACGCATATCTATCTTTTTCCCTTCCAACGCTTGCCATGAAATAACAGTTCCCTGTCAGAAAATCAGTTAATGAAATTGACTAGTTATAGAAGGACAAGGGTCTGAGAGGGCGATGTCACATCATTCCTGACCCACCCCCATACACACTTTCCCTCAGTAAACTAATGTAAGGAAATAGTCTCACTCTGTAAAGTGAAACTGTGTAGTTAAACAACTCATGAAGTATAAATCATTAACTCAAAGAGTAAGAAATGCAGTGTTACCAAAGAAAAATAATATTTCCAAACCATTGAATTATAATTATTAATTACTAAGTTGACATATAAGAATAAGAAATTTTGTTACTTGGCTTGATTCAAAACTAGCAAAAAGCCTTAATAAATTCCAAATAAGGTAACTATTGCTTGGAAATTTTAAGGAAAGCACTCCTTATTATTGCTACAAAAGTGAATTAAAAATAGCTAGGACAATTGTAACAGGAGAGGTATAGCCCAAGAGATGTGAGTCAAAAAACTGTTAAAAGATAAAAGTAAAAATTCTTGAATAGGAAAGGCCTGATATTATACAACATACCTTCATCACAGATCAATTCATAAATAAAGGCAGCTCTATTTGGAATCCCACAAGTTTTGAAAAACTGTATTACTTTTACTTTATTCACCATTGTTTTGCTTTATTTCATTGGTAGCTTACTTACTTTAAATTTTTGTTGTTTTCTATTTAATTCATTTGATTTCATACTTTCTTTTCTTTCTAGTTTCTAAAATTTTTGAGGCAGAGTTTCAGCATGCAGTTCTGGCTGGTCTTGAACTCACTTTGTAGCCCAGGCTGGCCTCAAACTCACAACAGTCCTCCTGCCTCAGCCTCCACAATACTGGGATCATCTTATCCAAGTACTGCTTTAACTGCATCTCACAATTTTATTTTTCAAATGTCTCATTTGTAAATATTAAACAATTGCAATTTTTTTTGTTTTCCTAGTGGTCCATGGATTATTTAAAAATGAGTTGTTGACATCCAATTTCATACACTTCTTATATTTATTTTGTATTACTATTTACAACCAAGATTTAGACTTCTTAAACTAGCTCACTGACTTTTTCCAGACTCTTTGCCCACAGAATAAAATAATCATTCACATTTCATGGCTGCCACTGGGTGCCTGGCTCCAGGCATTAGCCATGTTAGATTCACGGAACCTCCTAACTGTAGGAGACGGCTTCTTAGTTACCATGTTAGACGCAGAGGTGGACAGGAAAGTGACAGAGGTCCTGCTGCAGTAAGGGCAGGAGACTGATTTGAACCTTGTACAAATGGATCTTTTTTTGTGGGATGTCCTTGTCTTCCTTTTTCTGAGCCTAACTCATTGTCCTCCTAACATGCTTGACCCTTTGGAGCTCAAAGAAAACCCCTTTGATGTGACAGCTAAGGGTGGCTTTGGCCCTGGATGTTTAAGGTCAATGCCCTGAGAACAGCACCTTGTCCTGATGGAGCACAGGGAGCTTCCCTTGGCTCCTCAGCTCCTCCTTCTGAGGTGCAGCATGCACCTGCGCACTTGTCCTGTGCCTCCACATTGCCCAAGGCTGGGGCCCCACTAGTACTGAGAGGGTCTGTCTGTGTCAGGCACCACGGGCTGGCCCACAGCCCCGGAGTCCTGTTAGGGCCAAGAGAGGAGAGGCTGAGAGCCTGGGCTCTGGGCTGGTTAGTTGAAAATGCAAGGTGGTCACCCAAGCAGGGTGCTGTCTCTAAGACTGAGCTGGCCTGGGAGTGGAGGTCTCTCTTCAGTCAACAAGGCCTCGGACCCTAGAGCATTAAGGGTGCCGAAAATGAGAAAATCCGTGCTCTGCACCAAGACCGGCCGCTGGCTCTGCGCAGCTAACCCGCAGCTCTCCTGCCCCGCTCCAGGGTGTCCCATCTTAGTCTGAAGCAAACTGCTGTGTCTTTGGCTTTTGCTGCAGCTGCTGGGGGCAAGGACCTCTAGAGGGGAGAGCAGGGGGGAAAAGGGATCCAGATTAGCTATGTATTCAAATCGGTCTCCAAGCTGAATGTACATACATATACCAATAGTTTTTTAAAAGGCAAAAAAAAAGAGAGAGAGAGAGACATTAATGTCAGGGAAGATGGTGGGGTTGGGTGGTTATTTTTGTTTTCTCTCTACATAGGAAAACACAGTAGTTTATTAAGGAAGCTCAGAATTGCCCCAACAGAGCAAACTTTGTAGCCTCAGCTTCACTTTAATAAAACTAGAAAAGTAATGTGGATAATAACACCTTCGCATAGCTCTGCGGGCTCCATAGCATCTTATGTGTGTGTGCAGCTTATGGCACGGTTTGGGGTGCTGTTGTAGTCAGGGGTTGTGCAGAGAACAGTTAGAATCAGGACACAAAATGTATAATATTGTTTTATGATGGTCACCCAAAGTTTAAGATAAGAAAGTGCAGGAAACCTATCCACAATATCAAAGACATAGAATACTCAGCCAAGGGCCTGAACCCCATAGCAATGTTCTACATGAGTCCAGATGAAGACCCAGAGCCCATGACAATGCTTCCCATGATTCCAACTGGAGGTCTAGAGCCCATGAGAAGGACTCATACCAGTCTGTTTTATGGATCTGCTGGGAAGGCCCAAAGGTCAGAGATAGAAGTCAGAAAATCTATGCCAGTGAGGTGAAGGAGCGGGGTGAAGGATGAGGGTTCCATGCTGAAGCCGAGAAGTCACACTCATAATAAGGACCAGGGCTGTCCTGAAAAACACCACAGCCATCCTCAGCGACACAGAGGTCCCGAGCTCCTCCGACCATAAGAACAATCCAGTACATGCCAGGAAGCCAGCTCAGTGTGTTTGTCCTAGGGGCTAAAATGGCACACATCTTCCCCTCCAGAGCCAGGAAGTAATGCTCAATGTAAGGACCAGGGCTCCCCCAAAGTGAGCCACGGCCACTCTCACCAACAAGGTCCTGAGCTCCTCCGATGACAATGGTCAAACTCACACTGGGGAAGCCAGCCAGGCTTCCCCCTCCCATCCATGTTGACTCTCCCTTTGTGTCCTAATAAATATAGTAGGGTTTGTTTTCAAAGAACACAGCCAACCCAGAATAATCTAGCAATTTCAAAATCCCTAACCCAGTCAGACCTGCAAGGTCTTTGCCATGTAAAACAGCCTCTGCAGGTTCTAAGAGTTAGAAGTTCACGGTGAGGGTCATTGTTTAACCCACCATGTAAGTTCAGACTCTGGTCCCCAGTGATTTGTCTCTAAAACAGAATCATCCACCTCAACCCAGCATTGAACCATATCAGCTCACTGCAGCACTAAACTGAAGTCCAAAAGTTTACTTAAATATTACCAGCTCACAAGTCCTAAATTTCATTATATCGAGTAGGGTTATGACTGTGGGTATGATCCATGCTGGCACAAGATTTGTTTCTTTTTGTGGTTTGTAGACTGAAAAACAAGGTGTCCAATTCTAAATACGGCAGCGGTGAAGCGGGCATAGGCTAACATTTATGGGTATTCCCCTTTAAGCCAAAGAAAATGAAAAAGAAAAAGAAGAAGTCCTTGGTTTGAAATAATTTCAAAATCCAGCAAAGACAGTTTCTTAGGCTTCAATGCCCAGGAATAATCCTGTGACTCAAGGCTTGACCTCCCAGACCCACAACTATTTTCTTCCTGAGGCCTTCGCTGGGGAAGACATTGAGACCAAATGACCACTGTTTTTTGATTCTTGTTTTCTATTGTAAAAATCCATGAACTGAGAATTAGGATTTATGGATAACTAAACCAATCAAATTTATATGACCTAGGGCCCTGCCTTTCCTCAAATGCTTATACTACTTTTTAAATTAGGATCTGCTGGAAAAATTCTTGAGATATGAAGCTTACCATTCATTCATTCATTCATTCAAGAGCAAGTTCGGTTTGCAGGACAGGAGAATATGATGTGTGAGAACTCGGGATACTATGGTAATAACGGGAGGAACAGATAATGACAATAAACGAGAATATGGTTTTAGATATTGATGACTAATATCAAGGACACTAGGGAAACCTGATAGAGTGCTATGGGGAATATTCTTTTAGCTGAGTGGTGTCTAAAAGCTTATGTGAGGTGAGGACATTTGGATTCAGATCCAAAACTTGTGAAACTAAAAGTAATTGTTTTGCAAACAAAAGGAAAATTGCAAGTAAATGCACCTTGGAGTTCTGCAGAACAGAGGGACAGAAGTCAATGTGACTGAGGACTGGTAGGTGATGCAAAACGTGGTTTGAAGTGAAAGAGAAATCCTAGACAAAGGAAGTTTAAAGGTATCCTGGTTTCAGTCAAAAGTCACTGAGATTTTCTAAGGACTGGAATAACATCTGAATTGCATTTTGGAAAAAAAAGAAATCTTTGCTTTAGTGAGCAAGAGTGGCAAGAGGCAGAAGTGGACAAGTGGTAAGGAACTTACTGTGTGGCCTAAGTGGTCACAAGCAGAGGAGAGTGGGGGGAGGGAGAGGGATTTCAAAGGTGCCGCCACCAGGACTGGCTCGGGGCAGCCTAGGGCACTGAGAGGAGAATGGTAAGAATTCGACCTGTGGGAGGTCAAGAGCAGGCTTGGCTCTAAGTGACCAGACGGGTTGAGGTGAATGGGATGCAGAGTCCTGTTATGAGAAGACTGAGAGAGACAGTGACTCGGGTTTTGAAGGAGAGGAGAGTCATAGAGCTTGTATTTCTATCCCATTTTAAATACTTACTAGAATTAGAAGTGAAGATGTTGAGGAGGGAGTTGGTTAAGTAAATGCAGGGATCTGGGATAACAATATAAATTTGCAAGCCAGCACTTAAATACCAACTACGCAAAGCCTGAAACCAGAAAAGATTAATGTTAGGGGAAAATGCAGCTAGGGAAGAAAATAAACCCCAGAGAGTGCACAGGGCATTTTGGAAGACAAAGAAAAGGGGGAGAGGAATGGGGAAAGGGGGTGTTCCCTGCAGGGTGCTGGGATAAGCCATGACAGTGCTCTCAGGAAGAACTTGTACCAACTGGAAACTCCTAGAACCAAAGTTAAATGTGACCCTATTCTACTTCTACAAACTGCTCTCGGTTCTTAGCTGGAAAACACACAGAAAATTTCAAAAAAATTTTACAATGAGCTTTTGGAATGGAGGAAGATGTTTGTAGTGTCCTCTCCTGGCTTCAGTCTCTGCCACTATTTTCCTGCGTGACTGTGGGCCGATGACACGGCCCCAAGAACTTAATTGTCCCCATCTCTGAAATAAGAGAGTGACACTTACTTTATAGGGTTATTGTGAGTTTTGTTTAAAAAAAGTAAAAAAAGAAAAAGAGAAAAAAGGTGCATTTCATACTTAGTACTTACTGTATGTATTGGGCTGCCTTGGTTTCCCCACGATAGATGCAGGAGGAATTGGCAACCACCTATTTTCATCCCGGGGTGGGGGGATTTTCTAGGCTATTAGTCTGTCTCATCCTTTTCTCTTTCCTTCCTTCATCTTCCTCTCCCAATGTCCCACATGTCGAAGAATTCTAACCCAAGCCAGAGGTGTAACAAACACACACAAGGCCACATCTCACCAGTACAATTGCACGGACTCTGGGTGGAGTAGGTAGCTTCTTTGAGAAAGTAAAGCACAGTCGCAAATAGCTCAGCTTCTAGAGTCCTAGTAGCTAGGATTTAATCCCATTTTATCACTCAAAATCCATGTGAGTTTGGGAAATTTCTTTAAATGTTCTATGTGTCGTTTTCCTCTCTCATAAAGTGAGGGTAGGAGCACACATCTCCGTGGACTGTTATGGGATTCTACGAATTAAAATTAAAACGGGCAAAGTACTTAGCTCAGTAGTTCATAACCGAAGTTCAGTATTCCATAAGCGTTTAATCAGTGTACTGTGTTCAGTACTGAGTAAGCATCGGATCAGTGGAAGCTGTTATGCGGATTCAGGATTTCAAGCAGATGGCTGGACGGCCACGCTTCCAGGAATGAGCGGCATCAGTTCTGAGCTCCCTTCTGGATCTGACATTCTAGGTTTGGATAACTAGTGAGAGTCAGTTGTTTGGGGGATGGGCTCTATCCAAAGCGAAAGAGAAAATTGGAAGATTTGTGTCTGACTCACAGGAAGCAATGATATGTTTAGCAGAACTAAGAAATTTGGATTTTAAAATCACAACCACTTCAATTTTGAATAACGCCTTTTATTCTTTTTAATATGGAAACTTCATTTGCTTCTGTTGGCTCATATTTCCAGATTAAAGTTGTTTTTTTTTTTCTTGAAAGTTCATCTTTAGTTATAGATAGAATCAGCATGGCATAGAGAAAAATTCTGGGTTCAAAAATCAATTTTAAATTGAACCTTCTGCACCTCTACTTATTACAACCGAATGTCTCTGAGTCCCCTTTTCTCATTTTTAAAGGAGAAATTGTAATTATTGCCTGACAGGGATATTGTGAAAATTAAGTAAAATGATGTACATGCAAGGTCTAGCAAGGTGAAAATTATGTTCTTTCTTTCTCTCTTCTTTTGGGCTCTAGTCTCTCTCCCTGCCTATTCCTCCTTTCTGCCAGATTCCAAAAATATCTATGCAGATGGCCCTCTTTGAAACTAGGGAAGGCATATCTGTAGTTTGCAGCGGTGGGTCCTCTCATTAGATGATATTTATAACCCTGTTGAAGCTGGACGTTATTTGAATTGATAAAAAGGGAAGTTTCTACAAGCTCTAAAAATATGACTTGGAAATAATGCTCTTCCCAGCCCCTTAATCCCGAGTGAGGTAAACCAAAGGTCTTAGCTGAATAGACTACGGCTGGTCCCCATTATGCCAGTGAGGAAATTAGCTGGTGCCAAGATATTTTTTAACTAGTCTGAACAAAAACACATCTTCATTTCCATCCAGCAAGACGTAACCTTAGCAACTGTGTATATTTTTGGATTCCTTTTCATTTAATGCAAATAAATTACCACTGATATACCCGGAATCTGATGACAGAACTCAACGTGACCGATTCACATGTCTGAGGCCTCCCCATCCTTAGCCAGCCCCAATGTTCTGATTTTCTGCCACCAGTGTGAATCAGTATGGCTTCAGCTGAAATAGTTTTATAGAGCTGGTTTTCATGTTGACTTCCAAGTCACACTTGACTATCACTCCTATCACAAACACCCTGAAAGGTGGGGAAAACTGTACTGTTGTATAAAGAATTTAGATTTCATGTTGTGAGACATAATTTAAGCTCTGGACTCAATAGTTCCTCACTATTTCTGAGATGCGATGTGTTCTACAAAACATAAGCAACCATTACCTCGAAATATTTTTCTCCCTTGTAAAGTTTTGTGTGCCAAATATAATATTTCAAAGTGTTTTTTCAAATTTTTGTTTATTGTTGCTTTAATTGTGCATATTATAAATTTATTAGATATTTGGACATATTTATATTGTGGGATGATTCACTCAAGCTAATGACAAGTGATCACTTGATGTGCTTACAATTTTTTGTAGTGAAGAAGATATTTGAACTTTACTCAGCATTTCTTTCTTTCTTTCTTTCTTTCTTTCTTTCTTTCTTTCTTTCTTTCATATCAGGAACCAAACCCACAACCTCATGCTTGCCAGGCAGGTGCTGTGGGGCTGAACTGTATCCCTGGCCTGCTCTTACCATTTTTAAAAAGGTAAGGTCCCATCAGCTCGAGGGTATCCTCTTAGAACTTGCTCCTCCTTTTGTGCCTGCCGTCGCGGTTGGTATACAACACTGACGGTGCTTTGAGCTGAACCACTTTGTCCTTTACAGATAGAAACAGCTGGAGGAAGTCTGCTCCCTGTACAACGGTCCCCTCACCCTCTGTACTTACCACTTGGTTTTTATTGCTCAGCTCAAGCAACTGAAGGCTCATTTATATATGTTGATGAACAAGAAATTCTCATTTTCCATCAAAGGTATAGAAACAAAATCTTGAGTTACAGAAGGTTTTATCAGTGCTGTTTGAATTGCTGCTGGACCCTCCACCCCATCTTTCCTGACTCATCACCAGCTCTTGCTCAGCTCTGTTAGCTGCTGCGTGTGGACATAAGCGAGCACCTACGCATGTGGTCAGTGCTTCCTCCTCAGCATCTCCTGGTCGTAGATCACATTTGATCAAACTGGCCCATGGGACAGAGGGCTCACAAGTAGAAATTTGAGAGTGTGTAAGAATCTGTGTGCTATGTGTGTAAGAAATTTGAGAGTGTGTAAGAATGGGTGTGAGCTTGTGTGCTGAGGTTCATGAGTCTGTCCGTGTGGCTTGTGGACTAGGGTTGTGGGCATCTGTGGAAGCCTGTGAGCGTGTGTCTTGTGAGCATGTTGGTCAGTTTTGGCACGTAGAGTTTCTGCATGTTCATTGCAGAGGAAAAAGGAAGTAACTGAGGGTTAGGAGAGAATTTATTTGTTCATCCATTCACTCATTCATTCGTTCGTTCATGAAATACTCACCTTGGGAGTGAGAGCGCTAGTCTCTGATCTGTGAAGCTGTTGGTTCAGCTTGGTGGGTTCACGACAGAGGTGGAGAAATGCTGACTCACCTGTAAGCGCTGAACAGCACTGTGACGAAATCCTTGCTGAAGCCTCAGTGGGAGCTCAGGGGCTCCATGGAGCCCTCTGATCATCTTCAGGGTCCTGCACAATGATCTGTAAAATGTGAGGGCTGTGTCATTTCCTTTTTGTCTCTCTCCTTGTTCCCCAATTTGGTACATCAGTGACCCTCCTGGGTATCCAATTTTACCTTGATCAGGAGAGACACCAACCTGGTGTGTTTCTTCTAATGCAGCTCAGGGTGGCGTGGTGAAGCTCCTACTCCCACTGTAAAGGCCTTAGGATGCCTATCAGATCTTAGATACAGTCTGACTTCATGCTGTGCTTTTGAAGTTAGGGAGGTATACTTGGAAGATTAGAATCTTAGTTGCTTTTCTTGTTAATGAGACAAAACACACAACACCCAAGTTTAAAGGAGGAAAGGTTTATTTAGTTTACAGTTGGTAGAGGTTTCAGTCCATAATTGGCTGGCTGTAACTCAGGATGAGTTCAGAGAGGAGAGCAATTCATGGTGGGCAAAAGATAGCAAAAGCAACAAGAGAGGCAGGGAGAGCGAGCCCCTTTAGGTCCCTTATCTTGTAGGGGTGGGTGTAGCACTCACAGATTTCATCTCAGTATTAGACCATGAATCAATCACAAACTCTGGAAGCCCCCACCCCATGACTGTATGAGGCTTTGGGGGGACATCTAGACACACCATAACACCTTACTTGTCAGCAAAATAGCATTTCTCAGAGCTCTATGGAACAGAAAGAAAGACTAACATTTCCATTGGCGTCAGTTGGGGTTTTAGGCAAAGAGGAGCCCATGGTTTCTTTCCTTAAGAGGAGAAATAAGAGTAGCTCATCCCAGGAAGAAGTTATGTCCCACTCAGTACCCTTCAGGAGTAAACTATGATGGGAATCCAGGCATCCCAGGTTAATGCCCTCCAAAATCCTTTGATAAGCCACCCTCACTTCTTTCCAAAAGCTTCTGGGTGAATTGTGTTCCTTCCAAACTGCCTCTGTGCACTGCAAAGCTCTCAGGTTTAACTGCACTGCACATCCTGCAGTGCTTCCTAGTTCTGGAGGCCCAACGTTTACTCTTTTGTGTGATGTTCTCATGTATTACATGGGCTATACTGGAGACCACAAATTCATAATGGCTAATTTTGCATCCTTCCCTAAGGGATAAATGGAGGCCTGGGATTATGGCATCACCCTTTTGAGACTTCCCATTAACTCTTGGGATGGGCCACCCTTTCCCACCCACCAAAACTAAACTAAAAGTACTAAAATGAAAAAAAAAAAAACACTCCAGAATAAGATCCTTCTTAGCATAAGATCATCTCCATCCTTTTGAGTCATCCCAGGATTATCCACTGCCTGCTGAGTAATCGACCTCTGAATCTTCTGCTAGCCCCTCCCTGTCATTGAACACACCCAATAAATTGTGGCTGGTTTGGAGTTTCTGGGTCTCTGCCCATCCTGAGGCATTGACCTCCCAGCCCCCCACCATGCATTATTAAATTTGTCTCTGTTTCTTTTTTCATCCTTTCACTGGATCCCTCATACTGGCAGCCGTTGGGGATCTTGGCCAGGTCCCTAACAGGGCTGGGTTGTTATAAACAATGGGTTAGGAATCAAGGCTCTGAGAGGTGGATTGTAAAGTGCCAAACCAGAAGTGAGGGTTACCTGGCTTCAGTCTTTCCTGGTCTGACTGCAGCTATCTTTTCACATTCCCACTTTCACTCAGAGTTACCAGAGGGCAGGTGTTATTTCTTCAAGGTGAATCCTCACTATTGAGCTTGAGCTGATGTCTACTTTTGGCTTCCCCAGACCCCAGGCTTTGAAACCAACAGAAGAAGCTCCTTCAGGGGTTTTCTCATGTATGTTACCCGTGGGGATAAAAGAGAATTGCAAGGCAGTTGATGAAAGCCCTCAGCTGACCCCACAGCAACTTGGAGGCTGTGATGCTCAGAGAAGAAATGAGCTGCTTTGCTTGGGATAAAGACTTCCTCACTGGTCCAGGTGTTAAAGGACTGTTTTCCAGGGTGGTACTCTTGGGAGGCACTGGGACCTTCAGGATGTGTGGCCTCATAGGAGGTGCTTAAACCACTGGGAGATGCCTTACTGAGGACAGGAGCAGCCTGCTTCCCTACTTACTACCCAACATTGCCATCTGGCCCACCCACCAGAGACCAAAGCAAAGGGTCTACCTTGCTTTAGACTGGACCCTCCAAAACATGAGCCAAAGCAACACTTTCTCTTTGTAAGTTAATTATCTAAGGGGTCTAATCATAGTGATGGAAAGCTGACTAAAACAAGGGGGTCAACCTTTGTAAACTACTACTGAGTGACCCATAGGTGAGATCTGTCTGCAGGGAGAGCTTCCGACCTTGGACAAGGTGATTCTCTTGAAGGAATTGCAATTCAGATATCCAGGGAGAGGAACTCTACTCAAAAGGGTCCCAGAGTTCTCTTCTTCCAATGCTGCTGGAAGCTGAGGACAGGAGTGACTCAGCCCTGTTTGGAGGTCCCAGGTGACAAATTCCAGAGGTAACACAGAGTTTTAAGACTGACACTTCACAGCAACATGTTTCCTTGGTCTCTTACCAGTAAGTGTTTACCTTTGATTTTTCCCACATAGGCAGACCTAGACCTTGGGATATTGCTGTCTTCCACACTCTACTTCTTACTGTGTGTGTGTGTGTGTGTCCAGCCTCTTAAGGCTCGTTTCTGTGATGTTTTTTGGGCACGGTCTGCCCTTTCCCATCTGATGGTGAGCTCTGCGGTTTCCTGGCTCAGGGTGTGCCTGGCCTCACCCTGTGACCTCAGGAGCCCACCCAGTCCTCACAGGGAAGAGTGCCACCCAGTCGGGGCCTGACTCAGGCTCTGCAGGGCCAAGGCCATGGGGCCCTCTGGTGAGGAAGATCCTGAGGCCAATGCCTGTTCTCAGATGCTATGGGGCTACTTGATGAACGAGGCCTTGGACTGTGACATGGCGTCCTCACAGAGTTCTGCCATGTGGTGGTGGGGAACTTCTCACACAGCAGAGGGCCAGCAGAGGGCCTAGTGTTTAATGTGCCCCTGCCTCAGGACTTTATCCTGTCTGCACTGCACATCTTCCATCAGAGCTCTCATGCTGGGCTGGCCTGCAGGTCTGTGAGCTGCCTTCCTTGCTGATGGGATTATGGCACAGAGGAGGTTTATAAAGGCTGATAGGCTATGGTGTGAAGGACAGGGCTGTGCTGGAATCTAAGGACCTTGAATTAAGCAATTTTTCACCCAGAACCCCTCTGTGGCTCTTCCTACTCCTGATTCCTTTATTAGGGTTTTTACTAAGAGAATTCCCCCATAGACAGTCACTGCTCACTAGAGAAACAAATTTGATATAAGATTTATAAATACATAAGAGTTTACTAGGTAAGCTTACAATGACTGCCTGCAGGTGTGTAAGAATGCAAAAGGGCCATCAGCACACTGGACATCTGAAGGACCAATCAAAGGTTGAAGGCCTGGACCTCACTGCAGAATCTTGAGAAAGTCTGTATCAGGAGGCTGAAGGGTTTGAGTTGGAAGCTGAAGAGTCTGCTCTGGGAGCCAGAGAAAATATACAAAGTAAAGATGAATACTGGAGCTCCTCCAAAGAAATAACAGTGAGCCTCCCTTTTCCTTTTTATTCCATTCAGGCTACAAGCCTATTGGTTAGTGCCACCCACACCCAAGATGGGTCTTCTTTCATCAGCAGATCCATTCAGCTACATCTAGCGTTATGCTAGTCTAATCACTAGGGTATTTCTTACTCAAATTGATGCAAAAGTTAACTATCACAACCAAATTATTCAAAGATAGTTCAGAGAGAGAATGTCACTGAGGGATGTCAGCACAAACTGCAGCTCTCCCTGGAAATTGTGTCTTTGGTGATGAAGGGAAGAACAAATCGAGGTATGGGGCTCTGAAGTGGGAAGGCTGTGAAGTGGGACAGAACCAGAGGCTGTGAATGGCATCAGGACTTGGAATTTGCAAGTTATCAACACCATCTCAATTTGGCTGCACGTGACCTTGAGGAGATCATACAGAGAAGAGTGACATAATTATGCAAATAGGGTCAGGCATGGACCTGACTTTGAATGCTCGCCTTGGGTTCAGAGCAATGCTGTGAAGTTGGAGTGGGGGGGTAAGGCAAGGTTCCTTAGGAGGAGGCTGGCTGGCTGGGAAATACTATTTGGATGCTTGTTTATGAACAGTTTAGCTCAGTGGCTTAAGCGCTTGCCTGGCAAGTGTAAGGTGGTGAGTTCGGTCCCCAGTACTGGAAAAAAAAAAAAGGGCTGGGTATTTAGCTCAGTGGCACAAGTGCCTGCCTTGCAAGCTTGTGGTTGTGAGTTTGATCCCTGGTACCAATAAAAACAAAACAAAACAAAAAAATAAACAGCTCAGCTTTCCTGGAATCAAACAAATCCTTCCACATCAGGTACTATCTGAGGTGGGGCTTAGAATACAGGTTAGGCATTCTCTAAACAGGTCCTGGTCTCTGTCTTGACACACCTCCTGGGGGTGTAGGCACCACAACTAAATGTTAGGATGACCTGGAGCTGAGTCAAAGCCACAGTCCTAATTACTGGACAGATCAGTAATGAGCAGAAGGTTCCAGAGGCAGGAGCAGAGAGAAAGCTGTTTTCAAAGTTCTAAAATGGAAGAGGAAGGTATGGCAAAGAAAGAACAAATACAAATGTGAAAATATTTTCTTCTTCCCTCTTCTTGGGTACCTGGAATTGAACTCAGAACCTCACACTTGCCAGGCAGACGCTGTGCCGCTGTGCTACATCCCTGGCCCCAGATACTGTGTTCATTGAAAATATAAGACTGTTTTACTGTTTTTTCTCCCTAGAAACAGAAACCTCACGGTGAGAGTTGAGAGAGGAAGCAGGCTGAATGGCCAATTCCTTAGCAGAAGACCTTGCTTGTGTTTCACGAAAAAGCAGCAAGGTGGTAACAGGTCTCTGGGAAGAGCCTTGTGCTGCAGCCTCTGGCTCACATTTGCTTCCCAGCCTCCCCAGGAAACCCCCCCCCAAAGTCTGAGGGGTCCCCTCAGACACACCCCTTTCCTGCTCTGGATCTCCGTTTGCAAAATCATAAACTGCAAGTTACCTTTAAATTCTAACCTTTTATGGGTTTATTTTTAACAAGAAACCAAAAAGAAATCACACAGGCTCCCACACTGTGAGCCCGCCGTAAAGACATTTGTAGCTGTGCAAAAGTCTCAGACTCCGAGAGAAATGGCATTTGTGAAGTGTCAGCTCATCAGAAGTGACTGGCACCCAGGGCTTCCAAACCCATCCCCGCAACCTGCTGTGCAGCGTGGAGCTGGGCCAAGCAGAGACGGCGGTGGCTTCTGGTGCTGCGGCCTCCGACTGCTTCCTCGCTGACTGCGCCGTGTGTTCCGAGCACCAGAAATAGAACCCGTCTGTCATGCAGCAAGTGCGCTCCTGGGAGGCTGCAGTGTGAGAGAGAGAGCGTGTGTGTGTGTGTGTGTGTGTGTGTGCATTTAAAAATTTATTCTCCAGATAATTCTCTGTCAAAGACAATGATTTTGGAAGAACTCTGGAAAACTGTCTGCTCCTTGTGAGACAAATCGTTTATGGTAACATCTCGGTGTTCCTAAATAGGCGCAGGGCCAAGAACGCTCAGCATCCCTGCTAGGAGGATGTCACCAGCCCATGGAGGGGACCTTTGGAGTGTGAGACTCCGCTTCTCTTCGGGATGCTGCTGGATTATTAGGGTGCATTGTCTGCCTTCTCTAAACCCCACATTCAAGATGCCTGTGTGCTTAACTACGCTCCAGCTCTGAGCTCACCCTGTGACTGGGGAGCCCATCTGCTGAGATCACACTTTTCACCATGTGGCTGGTACATTGATGTCCCCTAAGCAGCCCTGTCAGCTTCAGTCCAGCTGCCCAGCTTCCCACGGGGAGTCTATGCAGAGGCCAGCAAAGTTCTGTCCTAATCTGATCTTGCTATTGAAACTATGGGCCACTTGAGAACCCTTTGATCGGACGCAGAATCAGGATATGGTTCAGCCCTCCACATCCTGCCCAGACCAGCCACATGAACTTGGGTGGACTTCACAGACCTCTGGGTGCAGGGGCATCTGTGCTGTCTATAAGCTGGGAATCACAGGAGCATCGTCTTCCTCATCTGTGGGTTCTCCTGAATGTCCCACGCAACACCGAGTCTGCTGAGCAAAGGCCATCAGTGCTCTGTCCATGCTGCAGGGCCACACACCTACACCTGGGAAGCAGGGACAATTGACAGAGGCCAGAAAGAAAGCTAAACTGGATTTCAGGACACTGGAGCACAAAAAAGCAGCCAAGGTCATCTGCAAGCATTTCTTCAAGGAGATCCATCTCCTAGGTGCTAACGGCCCCACCCCAGCCCTGCCTAGAGCTTCCTCTGGAGCTGGATGTGCCTGTATCTGTCTCCTCTCGCCCAGCTCGTACAGGTCCCTCACAGGTGCTTGAGATGCCCTTTGGAGCTGTTCCTCTGTCATTTAACACTCTGTACCCTGTGGGGTGCTTCACAAAGCCAGGCCTGGCACAAGGACTTCTTCCCCATTCTTTCTTCCCCTGCCATCCTTCACTTTTCCAGCAGAGGAAGCTGAGACTCATAACAGGCTAGAGAAGTGTAGAACTGGAACTAGAAATGAAGTCTTCCAAGCCCAGGAAATGTACCTTTCTAAAACCAAACAGCTTCACATCCTTGAGAGGCCCAGGAGAGATCTCGGGATGAGAGTTGTGGGAAGGATGCTAAAATAGTTCTCGCACTGCCTAGGATAAGGTTATTCAATAAAGGGAGATGAGTCAGTAGGGAGGCATTGCTTTCTGCTTGGAAAACATGTGTGTAATTCTGCAATTAGAGGCTCTAGTAAAAGTGAGTGGGCGTCCTTTGGAAAAATAAATCGCCACCGATGGCAGAACAGCTGTTGCTACACAGTCTGGGCCTAAAACTCCATGCTGGTCAAGATCATTTGGAAACCACCCCTGATTTTGTCCACAGACTTTTAGTTGGGATTCCTTTTCCTCTTTTGCTTCTACATTTTCTGGTCCTCCCAGATATCTCAATGATCTCTATTTCTTGAATTATTTATATGTGTATATATATATGTGTGTGTTTGTGTATATATAGAGTCATGCATCACTTAACACTTAGGACACAGGAGAAATGTGTCACCAGACTTTTTGTCACTGTGGAGACAGTGTAGAGTGTACTTACACAAACAAGATGAGTGTTACATCTCTAAGGGATGTAATCTGGTGGGATTACTTCCTGAATTACAATCTCTTACTGCTTCCTTAGCTAGGAATCTAGAGTCTCAAGCATGGCTTGCTTTTGAGATTGTCTTGGGTTGGGTTTTGCCCAGAGCATGATCGAAGGCAGGTGTTAGGGTATAAGGATTGCCTTCCAGGAGGCCTTTACCCACCGATGCTTGTTCCTAGCTGATTAGGGTTTGTTTCCGGGGGTGTGGACTTTCCCCTATATCTGTTTTGCTCCTCATTCTGCTGCCTCATTCTTGAAAGGACAGAAGGGATGCTTAGGGTAGCTGCTATCCCAGGTAAGGAAACTCCTTTAAAGCTCTTGATGACCTTTCTGGGTGAGCAAAGGGACCTGGGTGGGTCATTGTGGCTGCAAGGACACTTCAGAGGCTTCCGTCTTTAGCCTCATCTTTTGCCATGTGTGACCCAACATTTCACAGTGGTGTCATCCTGTAAGGAAGATGTGGGTATCACACAGTTACCATAATCTTTTCATAAGAACATAGTTCTTAAAAGAAGCTGGCACTTAATCTTTCTGTCCTACTGTGACCAGGCTGTGAATTTTAGATTTTTTAAGATTTTTTTAGCAGGCTTGTCCCATACCTTTGGCTAACTGGTACAGGATGGATAGAGGTACCAATAAAACAAACCAAAACCAAAACCAAACCAAAAACTCTCATGGCCATCAAACACACAACACTTTCTGTGATGGGCAGGTGGTGAGACTGTGCTCACAACCAGAAACACGCTGGAACCTCTTCAAGTGCTGCAGAATTCTGCACTCTGGACAGGATGCTCAAGCTTATTCTCTAAACTGTGTTTTGTAAAGTAGAACCAAAAGTCATAGTGATTTGTTTCAGATCAGCTATATTTGATCCCAAGGAAGCAGTGTTATGTCAGGCTTCCACAGTGTCCCCATATAGACCTTTCCCACGCTTCTCCTCCTCCTGTGAGCTCTTTCCAGTCAGTAACTTTTAGCTTAGCCCCTCCTGCCCCTCCCTCTCCATCACTCACTGCAAGTACTCATTATAACCTTCAAAATGATGACCCATTATTTATTTGTAAAAAAAATTGGGCACAATGATATTCATGTCCTAAAATTTTGAATTATACTTTCTATTTATTTTATTATTAATATTTTTTTTCATCTTTTTGAGATAGAGTTTTACTATACAGTTCAGGCTGGCCTTCAACTCACTTTGTAGCCCAGGCTGGCCTCAAACTCACAGCAATCTTCCTGCATCAGCCTCCCAAGTGCTGGGATTACAGGTGTGTACCACTATGTCTGGCTTATTTACCATTTTAATAATGAGCATAGTCACTTAAATAGTAACCTATGTGTGATTTGATCATGTTTCTTTTAAAAAATACATCTATTCATATTGGTTGCCAAAGACAAAACAAAAACCCAAACCAAACTAAAAAAGTAGCTTGATTCAAATATATCCTATGTGGCAGGCCTAGTGAGATACACCTATAACTCATTATCCCTATCCTAGAGAAATTTATTATCCTGTTGACAAGGTTTATACATAAGCTCAGGAAATAACTAAAATGTAATCCTACTCACTTGCCCAACAGCAGGAATCCTGCCATGGGGAAGGTTATCGTGAGCTGGGAGCATCTTTTGGGGACGCGAGGCTGTAACTGCATGGTGGAGAGAGGAGGCTTAGGATGCTGGTGCTGATGGTAGGGGAACATCCAAAGTTGGTACAGTACGAGTGGCACAGAATCTTCATGGGAGCAGCACTATGTGTGGCTGAGGGAGAAGATGGCAGCTCTTGTCGGAACATCCATCTGGTGCCAGAGTAGAGGAACCATTGAGAGGAGACAGACTGAGGGGATCTTGGATGCCTGCAATGGGATTTAATATCCAGCCAGTGTGAAATCAGTGAGAAGTGAGTACACTAAATATTTGTATTTGGGAAAGGTCAATCAGGCAGCCGTGTAGAAAATGCATTGACTGCAGATGAAAGGCAGCCTGTGAGGGAAAGAGGAAGAGAGATGCAGTAGTCAGTGATCCATTACTAAAACAAAAAACCTGAGTCATCTAACTTAGCAAAGGCTTCTTTGGCTTACAGTTATGGAGGGTTCAGTTCTAAACTCAGTGACCTCTTTGCTTTTTTGGTCTTTGGAAAGAGCAGCACACCCCAGCAGGGGTATGTTGCAGGGAAAATTGCACAGCTCAGGAGCCAGGAAGCAGAGAAAAAGGAAGGCGCTGGACCCCACAACCCCTTTCAAGGGTGTCCTCAATGACCTAGGGGCCTGAAGATTCTGCAGCTTCTCAGGAGCACCACAATGGGGACCTAGCCATTAATATGGACTTTGGGGGACATGTTGGCCACAAGAAAAGTGGAAATTAAAGTGTCACTGAGATTCCACCTTAGTCCAGGAAGAATGGCCACTATCAAGAAATCAAATAATGAAATGCTGGCCAGGCTATGGAGGAAAAAGGAACCCACTGACTTTATTGGTAGGAATATAACCTAGTACAACCATTATGAAAATCAACATGACATTCTTCAAAAAATGGAAACCAGAAATTCCATTTGGTCCATCTATTCCTCTTCTAGGTATCTTCAAAACAGAGTTATAAAATCATATTATAGGGATACAGCTAAACAAATATTTATAGTAGTTCAACTCCCAGTAGTTAAAGCTTAGAAGAGATACATCTTCTATGCCCATCAACAGATGAATAGATAAAGAAAATGTGGTATTTACATACAATGAAGTATTACTTTTCCATAAAAAATTAACTTGTGTTATTTGTAGGAAAATGCATGCATGTTGGAATCATAATTTTTTAATGGTTTTTAGATGAACCAAACATATTTTATTTTTAAAAATTCTTTAAAAAATATTTTAAAAATCCATTTTATTCAAGGATAAAAAGAAAGAAAACAAGAAAAAGAAGAAGAAGGAGAAGAAAAAGGAGAAGAAGTGGAAGAAAAATTGCAACAAAATTTCAAAATATGTCAGTGAGGGGCATGGTACATACATTGCACACTGTCATCCCCAAATTATTCCCCCAGAGCCTAAGACAATTGCATTCAATTGTCCAAACAATACCAGCACAAATCTTTCTCTTCAGCAAACTCAGTAGTATAACTATCTTAACTATTTTTATATACATTTACGTACACATATGCATATGTTTTTTTCTTTCAGCTTCTCACACTAATGACACAATATGATGTTTATCCATTGATCACAATGTTAACTGGAATAAATCAGACATATAAGCTCAAATGCTGCATGGTTTCTCTTATATGAGAAACTATATATATATATATATATATATATGTGTGTGTGTGTGTGTGTGTGTGTGTGTGTGTGTGTATCAAAGTAAAAAATAATAGAAAGCAGTGAAGCAGATCCCTCTGTGATAGGAAGCCTATCAAGACACAGAAGGCATGAGGAGGGAGGGGAGAGGAGAGGAAAACAGACACAAAGATGTGTTGTGCACATGGACCAACCGCACATTAGGGATATAAATATCAGGTACTGCAGATTCATAGCAACAATCCCCCATTAGCTATGGGAGACTGCAGCTCTAAGTGTTTCAGGAGGGGACATGAGAATTAGATGTGCATTTGGTGTAACATCATTGGGACAGGCACAAAGAACAAGGATGTGATAATAATGGTTGCAAAGTTTAGCTGTTAGTCAAGAAAATGGTGGCCTGGGAGCGTGAAATTAAGTAGGAGGAACTGACCCAAAGGAGGAAGGCTTGTTGAAACCACATGAATGGTGTGTGTGTGTGTGTGTGTGTGTGTAGGGGGAGGCAGTTTTTCTGTGAAAAGAGGAAACTGAAGTAGGAGGGGGAGAGGCAGCCAGAGGTAGGGTTATTACAGCTTGGTTTCAGACACACTTAGACTTGAGCCAGTCTCTGGGGCACACAGGATTCTGCCTTCCCAGGACATCAATAATGCAGCATGGAAACTGCTAGTCTATGGCTGAATAGACACTGGGATTGGGAACCCAAGCCTAGAAGGAGCTCCCCTTTATCACTGCAATCACAAACATGGCCTGTGCTTGTGCCCTGGCAAGGAATTTGATGGCTGACCTGTCATGACATGTTCGCTCGCACTTTCCCTGCCTCTCTTTCAGCAGATAACACTGCTGGATTTTGTGTGTAGATAAAAATGCAGCCATTTGTAGCCTGCACAGAATGCAGTCACAAATGTTTTACACATAAACCACTTTTGCTCAGTGGCCTTCAAAATATTTCCCCCATCCCAACATTCCTAAGAGGTAAAGGATGTTCGGATGAATAGCACAAAACGAAAACTTTCATGGTGGGGAATATGTGTACATATCTCATCAATATCCTTTTCACTTTTGCTTACCCTCCTGCCCTCGGACCACATTCCCAGCTCCTTAGATCACCTTCTGGGGATCCTATTCCTGTGGGAGAGTGGAAAGGTGCATAACTCTCAGTACTCAAGTCAGAATGTGCAGGAGGGAATAGTGTGAAACCTTCCACATGGTCCTGATACACCAGTGGGACTCAATGTCTTCCAGGGCAAGCACAGCTGGGACACATCTTTCTGTGTTGTTTTCCATCCCCAAGACTCCTAATTCTAAAGCCAGACTCAACCCTTGCAGCTGTAAGAGCTGGGCATGGTTTCCTCTTCATCTGAGAGACCATGTTTGCCTCACACGACTCAGAAGAGTTCTTTCGCAGCACTCTCTTGCATTCGTGTTTGAGTGTCTTTGTCCCCTACGGGACTATCAGTTCCCTGAGAGTTGGTGTCCTCTCTCATTTATCAGTGTCTGAATGGTGCTTGGCAGGGGTTACACAGTAAATGCTCAGAGGTGGCGTAAATGAATGAAGTGCATTAAGACTCCATGACCCTGAGCTGCTATACACTTCGGTAGTTTTCAGTAACTCCTCAGCAGTAACAGCTCTGTAACATTCCTTGTCTTACCCTTCCCTCACTACCAGCCTGGGATGCAAAGGCTGAGGGAACCCTTACTCTGCTGTTGCATACAGGGAACAGAGCAACTCGAGAGTGAAGTGCATGCCTGAAGCTGGTGTTAGCAGAGGAAGGAGTCAGGACTGGACCCCAGACACTAAGACGGCAAGACTGGGCTTTTCTAGCTTATCACATTTTATCTTTTCCATCCAATATGTATCCCCTTTCTGCCTTTGGGGATTTGGCCAATATTTCTTTCAAATGCCTGACCCTTGCCTGTTCTGACTCTTCCGGAAGGAGTCCACGTTCCCTGACTGAGAAACCAAAAGGAGTAGTTACTCTGAGAGAGCCAGTGCCTGACCTCTCCTGCTCCACATTTCTCATGCTCTTCTGGAAGTCACGCTGACCCTGAAGGACTTCAGATCTGTCTTCCAGAAGGCGCGGAGTTTGGCATCTGTCTTCTTCAAATAGCATACTCAGATATCATTGTTTCAATTTAAACTACTTTTCTTTTCCACCTCTTTCTCTTTCTCCTCCCCTTTTCCCTCTTCTTCTTCTTCTTCTTCTTCTTGCCTGTTTATTCCTTGAAGCATTTTAAAGCTCCTCACAGATATGGGCAGTTAAATTCATGCACCAAGCCATTTTGTACTTTAATGAAAACATAATTTATTTATTTTATTCTGCAAAACTTTGCTAAAACTCCTGGGTAGGACACAGGAAGCCTGGATTCTAGTCATTTTCTCTTAGTCTCTGGCATGAAGACTTCAAAGAAGCCATACAAGTCTTTCAGTTACATCATTGATCATGTTACACGATCAGTATCTATTTTCACAACTGCCTCCCCTTGTGGACTTTAAACAGAAAGAAGGTGGGGTAAACATCCTGTTCAAATCTCTACTCTCAAGACTTAGAAGTTTCCAGCAGTAGGGGCTGGGGATTTAGCTCAGTGGCTTAAGCACCTGCCTTGCAAGTGTGAGGTTCAATCCCCGGTACCAAAAAAAATTTTTTTAAATTAAAAAAAAAAGAAATTTCCAGCAAATACTGGAGTTCAGTGGGATGCTAAGTGCCAGAGAAGATGGAAAATAACTCACTGCAGAAAGGAGACAACAGGAATTCATGCACTGTCTTTCTGATGCTTCCCTAGATGTTTACAAAGGAAAATAATAAGGACACTGGTTGTGACAGAGGAGGGAAGAAGCCATGAGGAACAAAAGCCCAGAAAGTTAATCACTTAGTATCAGAATACGATGTGGCCAGACAAAATTGCTTAGTCAAATACCCAACAAATGGTCAAATATTCATCATCTGAGCAGCATTGTGAGGCATAGCCGAGCGTCAAGGTTTCTTCCAACTCGCTGAAGTAGAAGCATACACAAGGCAAGTCATGCTCAAAAGAGCAGAAGACAATGAAGCTTGTCAGCTGAACTTTGAAAGATGCCAGTGGTCCTCAGGTTGTTGAGCATCCGCTGCCTTTTTCTAGGGAAATAGAGCTTTACTAGGATTTGCTTGCTTCGGAACTGCTTTGCATAAATGTTGTGAAGGGAAAGTCTATAAACTGCCAGCAAAACCAAAATATGAATATGGAGAAGTATTGGATTAGGGATAAGGAACACACAGAAGATGAAATCTTTTCCAAGGAGAAGAGTGTGAAACAAATAGGAACATAGAAAGCAAAATACAGTGAGCACATGTGATTAGTGTAGATGGGACTGAGCAATTAGGGACAAGGAAATCCTGCCCAATTATTTAAATGTGCAAAGGAGAACAAAAAGCAATCCCAAGAGGGCAGCCGACTAAGAGGCTGGCAAAGGTAGGAGGAGAGAGAATTATTTTTAGCAATAGGAAGAGAAGAGTAACTTTCTAAGAATGTTTCAGATACAATTTTCTTCTTGGGGAATAATTTCAACGTTAAATTGATCTACAGGAAAATATAAATGACATTTATATAAGAAAAAACATAGTTTGGAGGGCCACATTCTTAGCCAATATTAAACTCCTTAGCATTTTGTGGCGGTCTCAGTGACAGTTTTCTTGGGATAAAGCAGATGCCAGTTCACCAGCTGTGAAATGCTTTTCCAACATAATGGTTACAGGGAGACTAAGAAATCCCTCTCCATCCTGATATAAGCACTGGGGAAACAGTTCATCAGCTCGGCTAGTTGTGCCTCATTTCCCCCAGTTGCTTCTTATTTAACTTTTTTCTTATGGAACAGGAAGAGTAAACAAAAACAGCCCGAAGCACGCAATTCCCGTGGCTTTCACACCTTGGACTATGAAAAGAATCTTTAAGCACTTCTTATGGGCCTCTGGGTACGTTTTACATAAAACCTCAGGTTTTGTTTTTTTTCCTGAAACTCCAGATGACAGATCTTTTCGGGCCATCTTCTGAGATGTCGGAACTCACAGAAGGGTTTGTTTCCGGTGTGTTATCTTTGCAAAGCGCACCTGGTCCCCCATTGAGCATTTGAGAGTTTTCTGGGGTTCATCCCAGCCTTCCTGGCTGTGCCTCACCAGAGCTGTATCTGCTGTGAGGTTCAAACGCAGAGTGACTCTTCGACCCAGCACCGGTCAGCAGCCCTGCACCTTTCTCACACCTTAAACCAAAGAACTATAAACACCAAAGCCCAAACAATCTGAGCCATCTAACATGGAAGGAGAACTTAGCTCAGTTTATCTTCAGTTTGAACACAAGTGAATGTGAATTCCGGACGAATGGTGAAAAGAGAAATAAATGAGCACTGCGTCCTGTCTGCTTGCAGAAAGAGGGATCAGTCAGCCCCCAAATACACTCAACCACCGGGGGAGAGGTGACGGTGTGTTGGCCAAGCCGACGAAAGGCAGAAATTTGCTTTTAGAGGCACTGATCTTTGAGGTCCCTGCAAGGTCATGTCTGGCGTTCTATAAAGCAGTTTGTGCCCTGGACCTTTCACGAGATTCTGCTCCATCATCTTCCACCTAGAAACCCTGGCCGGCCTGGAAAGCGGTCTTCAGTCTTCGCTCCTCACTCACTACAGCAGAGCGAGCAGCAGGGAGCAAGTGTGACCCGCAGTTTCCGGCCGCTCGGGGTCGCTCCATCACCACCTCAGCGCCCTCTCGCGTCGGATCAGTGCAGCGTCACGGTCTCCGGAGCCCGGCACCTAGTGAGGACTGCGCATGCGTGCGGTGGCCTTCCTCATTCACCCAATAATCGAAATAAAGCGCGCAATTATGTGCGACCTTGAATCGTCCTGAACCCTCATCACCACCACCAACACTGTCTGTGGAAAAACTGTCTCCCATTAAGCTGACCTTTGGTGCTAAACAGGTGGGAGGGAGCTGTGCCCAGGCCGCTCCCTTTCCTCCCCCCGTCCCCCCGCCCCGGCTCCAAGCCGCCCTGCAGCGCGGACTCCACCTCCGCGGAGCCCCGGAGACCGCAGCGGGATCCCCGGCCGCTCCCCGGCAGGCTCTGCTCGGCTCGGCTCGGCGGGGCGAGGATCCGCCCTCGCGTCCGCACCCCGCACTGCCGGGCGCTCTGTTCCCAGCCTCAACCACCGGGAGCTTCCGGGAGGCCCGACCCCGCCCCGGCTCACACTGTGAAACGGTCCTAGGCCACATCTCCGTCTGGATTTTAAACCTCAGAAATAGACCTTGCAGTGCAAACAGCACGTCTGAAGTCAAAGGATTTGATACAGCCCAGCCGCGGGGAAGAGGATTTTGTTGGATCGTTGCTGCCGAAACGCCGCACCCGCGCCGGTGCAGACGTCTGGCTCCAGCCCACCCTCCCGGGCAGGGCGCCGCGAGGCGGCTCGGGTGAAGGTCCCCGCGCGGTCGCTGCGCGCGAGTCTCCGTGAAAGGCTACGCGTCGAGCCGCCCCGGGGGCAGGCTCAGGGCTGCGCAAGGCCTTCCCGCTCCTTCACCGCAGGATGCACCGGGCTCCCCGCGGGCGCGCCGCCTGCCCCGGTCCGGGTCCGGCCGGGTCCGAGCGCCCCCTGCAGCACGTGGCCCTGGTTGCCCGGGCTTCTGCACCCCGGGTTCCGAGCGGCCTCTGCGCGCCTCTTCTGCCCTCCACCCTCGGGGCACCGCGGGGCGGGCTGCTTTCTGGGGCGGCTCCACCCGTCTCCCTAGCCCGCCAGACATTCATTCCTCTCCCCTTCCCTACATTAAGACCCCTTTAAAGCTTACAATCGAGTATGCATAACATAGTCAAAACTTAAAGATTCCTCTCCCCTTCCCTACATTAAGACCCCTTTAAAGCTTACAATCGAGTATGCATAACATAGTCAAAACTTAAAGAATAAAAGTGCAACAAGCTTCCGATACCCGTCGCCCGATTTACACACCAACATTTCGGTAACGTCTGTGTGACATTCTCTCTTTCATTCCCTTCTGCTCTCCTCAAAGGTCGCCTCCAACTTGAATTTAAAGTTCGTTTTGCTTCCGCAGCGTTAGGCTACATTTGCATGCAGGCTTAGCAAATCACCCGCTTGCCTCTAACTGACTTTGGAATGCATCAGATCAAATGACTTGTCCTCTCTGGCTCACTTTCTTCCCCTGACATGATATTTCTGAGTTCAGTTACAATAACACATCCGGTCAGAGTTCTTGACCTGCTCTATGGGATTCCATATGCGAATATCACAGTTTATGTACCTTTTCTCCTGACAGCTCTGCTTCCTTTCGTAATAAACACGCATAAACAATTCAGAATGTTTCCCCAGTATAGATTAAAAGTGCTGTGAAAATCTACACTTGAAAATGGTAGTGCTGTGTCAAAAATGTGAATATTGTAATCCATTGGGCAATACTGAAGTTTTTCAAAAGCAGTCATACCACTTGAGCCTTTCGCCAGTACCATTTGTGATACCTTGTTTATTTTTGGGGGGGGGGTTATTTTCTGGCTTTTTCTCCATTGATTTATCTATACTTCAATTTTCTTCAACTACTGTGGAGAAAATTCAAATATATATATATTACATATGAAATTATACATATATGAATTTATAGATATGAATTTAAATATATGTGTATGGATATATATATGTTCATTCTGTACTTATTTAACTTGAATTTTAAACTTGTTCAATGTCTTTAACATCTTTCAAGTAATACATGAATTTTGTGATGCATTCACTCTGACTATACAGATTGGAAATAACATCTAATCATTGTCTTAAATTTTAGCTCTTTACAGTTTATGTGTGCAAATGTTGCATATATACATATAAATTTATACATATATACACACACGCATATATATAAATATACCAAAAACTTAGATTGCAAGTAGCTTGTTCTGTGAGTGTTCCACAAGGTGAGCAACCACTTTTTTTTTATTTAAAGAGAAACAAAAGCATGTAAAGTGAGAGTGTGAACAGCTTCACATGCATGAGACTCTACATGTATTTCTATCCTTTCTGTATTAGAGGGAAAAACAAAACATAGCAAGACAAAACAAAACAAATTCCTATAAAAACATGAAACCAAAAAGTCATATAAAACCACAGTACAAGGTGATCTACAATGATTACTGTGTTGTATCTTATTACCTTCAATAGAATAGTATACATCATCAGGCATAAATGAATATAGCAGTACAATTGAATATAGCAGTACATAACAATATTAGTAAAAATAAAACATTGTAGACAGTATAAAGCTTCAAAGGCAGGTAATAATCAGACTAGAGTGGATATTCTAGTGAATCTTGTCATATTAAGTGCAGTTGCCTATACTCTCAGACTTGATACTATCAATCATAACAGCTGTGAATACAATCTATCAATATAAGACAGCGATCTGACAAACCAGATTCAATTACAATCAGTCATGGTAAAACAGTGTAGATTTTACAGAGCTTTAGATTAAGTTAATAAGGATTAAGAAATTAAGGATGATTACCATACTATATCCTGTTATTTTCAGTATTACATTCTGTGCCCTCAAATCTAGTACAGGTAGAATGACTAGAACAGAATATAATACATCTAAGCAGAGTAGTGTGAGTAAATCCTGGTGCACTATTAACAATATAGTGTATCAAGGCCATCTATGTTACAGATTATAGCCATCCTTGTCTGCCTCATTTCTGCTGTGCTATTTTCCTGCCTTTGTTTGTCTAGTTTTCTCCTTCATTCTACTGCCTGCCCCACTCACTGAGGCCTTTCTGCCACTGTTCCTAAAATCCTGGTATTTTTTTTCTCTCTCTCTAGAATGTCCTTCAGTATTCTCTGTAGGGTTGGATTGATGGTCAAAAACTTCCCCAGTTCCTGTTTGTCATGGAAGCATCTTGTTTCTCCATTAATTTCTAGCAACAGTTTTGCAGGATATATCAATCTGGGCTGGAGATTATTTTCTTTCAGGGCTTGGAATACTTCACTCCAAGCTCTTCTTGATCTGATGGTCTGTGTCAAGAAGTCTGCCATGATCCTGATGGGCTTACCTTTATAGGTAATCTGTTTCTTTTCTCTGACAACTTTTAATATTCTGTTTTTATATTAAATTTCTAGTATCTTGATTATTATATGTCTGGGTGTAGCTCTGTTTTGGTTGTAGGTGGCTGGAGTTCTGTATGCCTCACATAACTGAATGTCATTTTCTTTTCCCATGCTTGGGAAGTTTTCCTTAATTATTTCTGTGAATAGCCTTTGTAATTCACCTGTTTGTATTCCTGCTTCTTCGTTCACATTTCTTATTCTTAAATTATAGATCCTCTTGTTGTCTTCTAGCCTTTGTATTGTTACTGCCTGTCTCCTTGTTATTTTTAAGAGATCTTTCCTTTCATGATCACACATTGCAAACTTGTCTTCAAGTTTTGATAGTCTATCCTTAGTTTCTTTTAAGGAGTTTTGTCAGCCTTCAATGGGGTTTTTAATTTCCTGGTAGTCTCTTTGAATCTGCTTCATATAGTCTATATTTTTTTAATATTCTTTATCAAATGTTTCTCTCCTTTTTTTGTGTTCCTCCCTTCTTCTGTCTGTATCTTCCTGAGATATGCTTAGCATTTCTTTTATTACTCTACTCATATCTTGCTTTACATGATTTAATATTTCAGTTTTGAGCTCATCTATAAGGTCCTGAAGATATCTCTTAGTGTCCATTGAAGCCATGTCTGATGTTGTGTGTTTGCTGCCCTCAGTCTCCCTTGTTTTTCCCTCTCCTGGATCAGGGCTCTCAGGATTCTGGGCTGGGGGCCTCCTCTTGCCTCTCTCTCCTGTCATGGCCCTGGCTTCCTCCACACAGGTGTACAGTGGAGTTCTCAGCCCCCTTCCCTGTTGGCCACAGTTCCTCTGAAGCACACTGGTGAGGGACCTCCACCCTCTCCTGCCTAATCTTGTCACTGAGGTGTAAGCAGGGACTGTGTATGCTGGTGCCTCCCCACTGGGCCAGCCAAACTTCAGGGGCCTTCACCCGGTTAGGTGCAGGGAATCGATTTGGGATGGCTCATTGGGTTACGGCCAGGGGCACGACCCAGTCCAAGCAAATCTCACAAATCTGCTGAGAGGAGAGCAACCAACTGAAGTCACTGTTGCTCCCAGTCAGACTCCTCCTGCCCAATTCCAACATGTCTCCCATTTGTTCGTGCCCTTCCCATGGTGGGGGGGGGTCTCATTCCCAGCACTGACTGTGGATCAATGAAGTTCCCTTTGCTGGCTCCACTCTCCATTGGGCTCACCAATCCCCCAACTTCAGCGCTGCTGTGGCTCCTGTGAGTAGTGGTGGGAACAAGTTTGGATGGCTCTGCTGGCCAGCACGGATTCAAGCTGGTGCAAATTCAGGCCAGTGCAAACTTCATTGGTTGCAGTGAAAACACTGTGTCCCGTAATTTTAGCTGTTCTAATTGTAGTCCCGACATGTTTGATGAGCTTTTTTATACTTTAATTTCTTCTTGTGTCAAGAGAATCCATCTCCCTCTGTCTGGATCTCTCCAGGATGTTTTATTCCAGCATATGAGTTGTTTCTCCCAGCAGGCTTTGTATTTTGTTGCTCGCTGATCCACTATCTTTAGCTCTTACATCAAGCAACCACTTTTAACACACTTTACCTTCATAAACCAGTGATGTCTTACAATATGAGTAGTACAGGGTGCCAAACATCACATGACCATAATTGAGCTAATAGTTCTCTCTCCCTCTCTGTTTTTTGGTCTCTATCTCTGTCTGTCTGTCTGTCTCTCTCTCTCTCTCCTTCTCTGTCTTTCAGTCTCTCTGTCTCTCTCTCTGTCTCTCTCTCTCCAAGACTGTAGGTGATCATCTCCCAACAGAAAGAGGTTAATGGAGAAAATCTTGTCTGAAGAGGAGAATAAAAAGGCAGAGGAATCCCTCACTCCTAATGAGATTAGCGAAATGTGAAAAACAGTGCAGAATTTTGCAGTGCTAGTGATGAATCTATTTAACAGTACAATACAACAGTCTCATGAGATCCTCAAAAGGAGGCAAAAGCACGTGTCATTGGACAGGTTCCTTGTTAAAGTTCCTAGTTAAAATTGCACAAAAAATTTTTCCAGTGAGCCAATAGATAGCAGTGTGGCCCTTAGTGATGGTGAAAGTTGTCTTATACAGAAAGCCTCCTCTCTTGTTTCCCTCACACCAGCCATAAAAGTTTTAAAAGTTAAGTCAATTTGTTTTTGTATGTTCTAGATTATTGTGTATTATATGACAGTACTTTTTAATCATTTTATATGAATATTTTTGGGTTTTGGAGCAAATCATCTGAGTTTCCATTTCTTATTAATAAATTCCCTTTGATATTTAAGTGCTTTAAATTATAAGCATACTTCCAGATGGTCACAAACCAAGGTTTTACCATATATATAGCTTAATGCAGTGTTTTATACCTACCCACATTTCACATTTTCTGTTTCCTAGTCCATGTTTCCTCACCAAATTTCCTTCTAGAATTATTGTGCTGCTTGATTTTTGAAGAACTGGATACTTGCAGATGACATGATACTTTACACAGAAGACACCAAAAACTCCATAAAAAGATTTCTAGATTTAACTACCAAATTCAGTTGTGTAGCTGGACACAAAATCAACACTCAAAAATCAGTAGCTTCCTGTACATAAATAGCAAATAGACTGAGGAATTAGGGAAACCACACCTTTCATAATAGCATCAAGAAATGAACTACTTAAGAATCAATCTAATAAAGGGAGTAAAGGATCTGTAATTGAAAACTGTCATACCCTGTAAAAGGACATCAAAGAAGATATTAGAAAATGAAAAGACGTACCTTGTTCTTGGGTAGGAAGAAACAACATAGTGAAAATGGACACACTCCCAAAACTGTTATACAAATGTAGTGTGATCCTGATCCAAATACCAATAGCATAGCTCACAGAATTACAGAAAACAATCTAAAATTTATGTGGAATCAGAAGAGATCTAGAACAGTAAATAACAAAGAGAAAAAATTCCTAAAATTCATTTGGAAACAGGAGGGACTCAGAATAGCAAAAGCAATCCTTGGCAACAAAGGCAAGACAGGAGGTATCACAATCCCTGACTTTAAACCACACTAATAAACTACTGTGAAAAAAACAGTGTGGTACTGGAAAAAAATAACAGACCTAAAGATCAATGCAACAGATTAGAAGGTGCAGAGACAACTCCAAACTCACATAGCCACCCTATCTTTCACAAAGGGGCCAAATACTATCACTGGAAGAAAAATAGCCTATTTTGTAATTGGTGCTAGAAAAACTGGCTTTCCACATGCTGAAGACAAAAATTAGACCCATTTGTTTCACCATGCACTAAACTAAAATTGAAATTGATCAAAGATCTAAATATTAAAACAGAAACACTAAATCTATTGGAAGATGGGATAGGTAGAACTCTTGAAGACACAGGTATAGACAAAGACTTTGTGAACAAAACCCACAATGCAAGAAAGAAATTATGAAAAATGAACAGCAGGGATTTTATTAGAAAGCTTTTACACAGCAAAATAAATCAATGGAAGGAAAAGATAACCCATAGAATGGAAAATTTTTTTCCAGTTGTTTCTCAGATAAAGGACTAATATCTAGAATATATAAAGAACCCAAAAAATTACTCCTCCCAAATTTAAGACCCAACCCAAAAATGAACATCTTAAATAAATAGACAAGTCTCAAATGAAGTAAAAATGTCAAATAAATATGTGAAAAAATGTTCAAACATCATTGGCTATTTGAGAGATGCAAATTAAAATAATACTGACATGCCACTTCACTCCAGAAATAACAGCTATTATCAAGAAATCAACCAGTAACAGGCACTGGCAGGGCTTCAGGGAAAAAGGACCCTTTTCTACTTTTCGTGGAAGTGTAAACTGGTGCAACCACTGTGGAAACCAGTGTGGGGATTCCTCAAAAAACTAAGACTAGAAGTTTCATTTAACCCATCTATTCCCCTTCTTGGTATCTTCCCAAAAGAATTAAAAACATGCACACCCTTGTTTATAGCAGCACAGTTTATAATAGCTAAATCTTGGAAACAGTCCAAATGCCCATCAAATGATGAATGGGTAAAGAAGCTATGGTATTTTTCTTCAATGGAGTACTACTTAACCATAATGAAGCATAAGCTTGAGACATTTCTAGATGAATGGATGAACCTTGAGACCATAGTCTTAAGGGAAATAAATCAAGCACACATGTGCAAATAGTGCATTTTTTCCCTGGTGTGAGAAACTGGCATTGTAAATAAGGACCAGAACATATATTAGATATTTTGAAATAGGAAGAAAATGCTCAACTGGAAAAAAAAAACAAGAGGGAGGAAGGAAAAAGGAAGGAAAGGAAAAGAGTAAAAAGAAGAATTGCAATGTGCCATATACAGGAACAAAGTTCCTATGATGAAAGCAATAAGTATGTATATTTACAATGTACTCAATTAATCAAAAGACTCAATTAATTAAAAAAGAACTGGGTACAAGCTTCCAAACTGGCATATTTTGTCCACAGCTTTGAGGATACTATTTTGATCTTATTATAGTTTTACTATTGGTGAAAAGTCAGGTTCAATTTAATTGAAGCCCTATATAAGTGTTCTGACTTTTCTTCATGTCCTTTTATAAGGTATTCTCTTTGTTTCTGTTGTCCTGCAATTTGAACCAAATCTAGGTGTGCACTGAAAAAATTACTCATCATGCTCAGGGTGAGTATCTTGAATCTGTGAATTAGTATTTCCCATGAATTATGATAAAGTACCCAATTTTCTTTAAATATTGATTCTATCTCTGTCTCTGTTTTTCTTGTTTTTTTCTTTGAGGACTCACATTTATACAGTACCTTCTCACTATATTACCCATATCTCTTTTCTTCTTACTTTGGTGGCCATAGTTCTCTAAGATTGTCTTGTGTTTTTTCATGGTATGTGTTTCTTTGGGCACATTCTAGATTAATTGTTTCAGGTAAATCTTCCAGTTCACAAATTTTCTCTTTAATTCAAGCTGTAATAGACTTATGTTTAAAGTATACACACATTTACTTAGCTTTAAGAGTTATATCTATTTTATTTCACACCTACCTGATCAGTTTTGATATTTTACTCCTTTATATTTTGAATTCCTTATTTTAAAGAAACATTAAAAGTACTTGTTTTACACCCTGCTTCTTATAACTGAAATATTTGCAGCCATTTTTGATCTGATTCTATATCACTTATGCTAACTCTGAAGTGGCATTTCCTTGGTTATCCTGTGGGTTTTGCTTGTGAACTCTTATTTATTAGTCCTGTAAGCATGGAAATTATTTAGGCTTGGGTTTAACAAATATTTCTCTAGAGAAGTTTCACCCTTTGCTTCTACAGAATAATAACAATCTAGTACTATCAAACTCTGAAGCAAAGAAGGCCTTTATTCTTTTGTTATTTATGGAAATTTAACTTCAAAGAACGCGAATTTAGTTACAATAGAATATTCAGTCAAAATATGACCTTATTGTATACTCTTGTGAGGTTTTTTGTGGTTATTATTTTTTTTAAATTTTTATTTAAAGAGAGGGGAAAAATAAAGCAAAACAGAAAAAAAAAGGGTAGAAACAATACAGAATTTTAAAAAAATGAGCAGTAAGAAATCACTAGTAGATACATTACATATTGTCCTCCTGGATGTAGTTGTTCAAGTTACAAAATCAAAGCATATGAAGTGGACATTCAAACAGTGAGGCTGCAAACAGCTCCATTCTCTGATCCAGCAAAAACGTAGCAACATAATTATCATTCCTACACTCTCAAATATACATGCAGTTATATCCTTTAGTGCACCTGCTTTTCCTCCTTTTGCTTTTTAAGTCCATTATCTGTTTAGTTATATCATGTTTCAGGTTGCTCAGTACCTTGCTGATCTGGTTTTTTGTTGTTATTTACTGTAAAAAATTTTTTTCTTATTTATTATTATTTTTAATTTTATTTATTTATTTAATTTTGAAGGTAGTAAAATACAGCAGAACAAGACAGGACATAGCCAACTGAGGCAGTGCAGTGAAATTGGCACAGAACCTCACAGCAGGCCACCGGGGACAACAGCAATAGGCACAATAGTACATCTGGTTTTCTTCAGAAGTTGTTCCTTCAATCAGGCAGAGCAATATCGAAGGAAATATCAAAATTACAAGAACAGAATATTGAATAGAGCAATACCATTGATCAAAACAGAACAAACAGAGATAAAAATATTGCCCTCAAAGAGATGGCAGAAGAGAAAACCCCTTATTTGCTGTATCGCAAATAGTCAAACTTGCAAGTTATGCTCAGATCTCCGGCTCTCACTTGCTATTGGGTGGAGGGATGAATGTTTCTTTCTTAGCCCGCGCCCTGGTAGGCTCACAGCTGCCCACCAGAGGAGTGAACTGGCTGCCTGTTTTCCCAGCGCCCTAAGGTCCAACATGGTGTATAACAGATCTCAGGAAACACTGATGTGGTTCTCGCCCTGGGGTGGTTGTGGCTTGCCAGGCCACAGCCACTTACCAGAGCGGTGTGCTGGCCATAAGGCTTTTTAAATGAATAGATATTGATGAAATTCGGTATGATATATCTGTGCATAACCATAGTGTACAATGGTAAACTGAACCTCCCTTTTTCCATGGTAGGGTGGATTTATCATTTTTTTTCTATTAAAAATCTTTCTTTCTTCTTAAAGAAATTCTTTCTCTTCCTTGCAGCCACATATGTTCAGCCAAAAATATGTCCTTAATATTTTCATAGCATTTAACTGTGATATACTGGGAAAAAAAATTTTTTGGTACCAGAAATCAAACTCATGACCTTGTGCTTGCTAGGCAGCCGCTTACACCACTGAGCTAAACCCCAGGCACAGAAACTTTGCTGTAAGTATCCACTCTATTATATTATCAAAAGTAGATTTCACACTCCGAATATTCTTCAGTCTTAATATAACCACCACCATGACCAGTTTGTCTGACTGTCCAGACTTACTTAAAGGAAAAGATTATGACCCCTTCATCTTTGAATTTCAGTGCTGATAGGACTCAAGATTGGTTGCATAAATGGAGTAATACATTCTTAAAACTAATAATGTAATGATGAGAGATTTTCCATAAATGAAACAGAATTAACTCATTAAACTTCATTTTCATATTTCATGTTTACACACTATGTGTTAGATTGTCAAAGCAATAAGACTCTTTTCTTTCAAAAGTTTGGAAACTACCTGTGGGCTCATTGATTCTGGAAAGTATGCAGTAAGATAATTAGTTCACTTATTGCACTCTCTGAAGGAATTTGTACAGAAGGGGTGGGAATAGGTGAGCCCAGTGGGGAGGCAGAGATGGACCAGCAAAAGTCTTGCTGTATAGGTGCTTAGCCTGCTAGAAGGGTCCTTGCAAAGGCCAAGAGAGCACTGAATCTGGGTGAGCCTGAAGCCGGGAGGAGGCCCCTGGCTGGACCCTGCCCACCTTCCTGAAGGTGATTGCGTAGCTGGTGCTGTGGTAGCCATCTGCCTACACAGTCTCAGGAGAAACTCCATGCTGGCAAATGGCACTGATTTCCCCATCATAGAGTACTTCTTTTTTTTTATTTAAAGAAAAAAAATGAAACAGAAAGAGGGTAGAAATAATACAAAATTTCAAAAGAAAACAAAAACAAAAACCAGTAAGAAATCACTAGTTGACAATCACGTATTTTCCTCCTAGAAGTAGTTGTTCAAGACAGTAAAGCATACAAAAGTAAAGTAAAGCATACAAAGTGGACATTTAAACAGTGAGACTACAATCATATCTGTTCATCTATCCAATAAAAACTTAGTAATATGGTCATCAATCCTATGCATTCAAACATATATCCTTATATGCAGTTATATCCTTTAGAGTATTTTCCTTTCCTCTCTCTGTTTTTACAATAACTATAATAATTCTCGTAAACTGTTTAGAAATTCTACACATGTATAAGTCTCTACATATATACCTAGCCTTTCTGTATTAGAGAAAAAACAAACCAAAACATGTCAACAATACACATTTCTAGAGAAATACAAAATGTAAAGGACATAAAACCACAATACTAGGTGATCTATGGTTGTCATCATAATGTCTCCTGTTATTTTCAATAAAATTGTCTATATCGTCAGGCATAGTATAATTAAACTTAGCAGTACATAGCCCTATTAATAAAAACCAAACACTGGAGACATTATAGGACTTCAAAGGCAGTTAATAATCAAACCAGAAGGGGTATCCTATTGAATCCTGCCATCCCCAGAGTAGTTGCCCCTACTCTCAGACTTGACACCCTCAAGCATAACCAGATTCGAGTAAAATCAGTCAAGAAAAAACAGCAATATAGCCAAGCTTCTATGCCTCTTCTCTGCTATGCTATTTTTCTGTCATTGTTGTTTACTTTTCTCCTTCCTTCCACTGTCTGCCCCTTTCATTGAGGCCTTTCTGCCATTGTTCCTGGAATCTTGGTGGTTTTCTTCTCTCTCTAGAATGTCCTTCAGTATTCTTTGCAGAGTTGGCTTGGTCACGAACTCTCCCAGTTCCTCTTTGTTGTGGAAATATCTTGTTTCTCCATTAATTTTGAGAGACAGTTTTGCAGGGTACATCAATCTGGGTTGGAGGTTATTTTCTTTCAGGGCTTGGAATATTTTGCTTCAAGCTCTTCTTGATTTGATAGTTTGCATTGTGAAGTCTGCTGTGATTTTGATGAGTTTTCCTTTATAGGTAATCTGTTTCTTTTCTCTGACTGCTTTTAATATTCTGTTCTTGTGATGGATTTCTGGGATCCTATTATATGTCTGGGTGTAGATCTGTTTTGGTTGTAGCTGGCTGGAGTTCCCTATGCCTCATATATCTGAACATAGGAAACTTCCATTTCCTATGCTTGGGAAGTTTTCCTTAATTATTTCTGTGAACAGTCTTTTTATTTCATTTGTATTTGTCCCTGCTTCTTCATTCACATTTTTATTCTTAAGTTATAAATCCTCTTGTTGTCTTCTAGCCTTTATATCGTTACTTCCTGGTTCCCTGTTATTTTTAAGAGATCCTTCCTTTCACAATCATACATTGCAAATCTATCTTCAAGTTTTGAAAGTCTGTCTTTAGTTTCACTTAAGAAGTTTTGCCAGTTTTCAATGGAGTTTTTAATTTCCTAATATTCTCTTTGGATCTGTTTCATGTATTCTAGATTTTGTTTATATTCTTCATCAAAGGCTTCTCTCCTTTCTCTGGGTTCCTCCATTCTTCCATTTGTTTCTTCTTGAGGAATACCCAGCATTTCTTTTAGTAATATTTTATCTTGCTTCACCTGAGTTAGAATTTCAGCTTTAAATTTGTTGATGAGGTCATGGAAGTATTTCTTTATTTCCAATGAGGCCGTGTCTGATATTGCATGCTTGCTGCCCTCAATCTCCTCTGTATTTACCTCTTCTTGGCTTATTTTCCCGGGTCAGTGGTTGGAGGCATTTTGTTATTTCTCTGTCTTGTCATGTTTCTGGTTTCTTTCAGATAGGTGAATGGTGGAGGTCTCCGGACCTTTATGTACTGCCTTAAGTCCCTCTGCAGCTTACTGGCTAGGGCAGTGCTGTCCTCTCCTGTTTGTTTTTGATCTATGAGGTGCACACAGGGACACCTCAGAGCTTTGTTCAAACAGGTATACTAGTGCTTACCCATACTGTAATCTCAAAATTTTGGGAAATAAAAATGTTTAAAAATAAAATGTTTAAAAAGGGGTGGAAATGTAGCTCAGTTTGAAGACCTTGAGTTCAATCCCCAGTACACCTGAATATGTGCTCTCCTTTCGTCTGGTCTTCTCCATGGTGTCAGATTCTAGCATCTGAGTTGTTTTTCAAAGAGAGGTTCTCTATCATGCTACCTATCAATAGGCCATCTTGGATGTCCCCCACAGAGTACTTCTAGCCAAGATTCTCTCTTAACCCCAAAGCCAGGTGATAGAAAAGGAACCCAATGTAACAGCAAGCTCCCTTTACCTAATTTTATAATATTAATAACCAGAAGCATCACTCTATACTCCAACAGCTGCCTCCTGCCTTCAGCCAAAAATTTCTAAATAGTTTAGCACTCCAAAGGGGAATTCAGTACTCACAGAATTCCTTCTTTTATTCCTACTGTGTGGATTTGCAACATGGCCAAGTGATTTCTAGGCCAGAGATCAGGGTTTGAGCCTTGCCTGCTCTCTGCTCTGTCCTCGATGGCATCTTGACTGGAGTGGGCCAGTTCCTTGCCACTGGAGACCTCAGTTTCTACATGTTTTCAATAGCGGAGGGCATAGAATATAGTCTAAAGTACGCACAGATCCAGCAGGTCTTGGGTTCTATGACTGAGAGCATCTTGATTTCACTATAAGCCATAATGTACCTTCTATTTTTAAAACTGATGGAATAGTTTACAATAAGGCCTTCAGAACCCTAAATTACCCATTAAAGATAAAGCAGGGATGTCTTTTGAATCCTTTTGTTTGCCTATAGTTTCAAGAGGACTCCAACTCATGGTTTCAGAGATCTCAGTCCGTGGTCAGCTAGCACCAAGGCAGAAACCTCATGGCAGACAGCATGATGGGACAAAACCTCCCCTCTTTATGCTCAGAAAGCAGAGCACAGGGAAATAGCCAGAGAAGAAGGGGCCAGGGACCAGTGTTGTTCTCCAACATTACACTCCCATGATTCACCTCGTCATTCCCAGAAGTGTGCTGTATTATTCTATGCACCCCTCAAACCAACCAAATTGACAGTGATGCTCAGTGATCACAATATGCCATTTGTTACTCATTTTTTTGTGTGGATTTAGAGGTTTGTCTTATTTACTCAGTCTGCTTGTGATCCTTTTAAATCTTGCATTTACTCATGATTAGTTTTGGAGAGCCTGTCAGAATGAATTCTCCTGTATGATCACAATAGAGACCCATTCAGTTGATTCTGAGATCCAGTAACATGAACACCAACCATATTTAGGCTTCCATACTATTTTGGTCACCTTCTACTCCCCTCTCTTAGCTCTTGAAAGTATTTCTAAAGTTGCAGAAAGTGGTGTCATTGGACTCAGTACCTATTCCTCACTGAGTCATTGGCAGTGCCTTCTCTCCTTTCCCAGTAGTTTCCTGTCTGAGCACGTATTCAGGTGTACTGGGGATTGAACTCAAGGTCTTCAAACTGAGCTACATTTCCACCCCTTTATAAATTTTTTATTTTTGAGGAGAAATCTTGCTAATTCACTAAGTTTCTCAGAGTGGACTCAAACCTGCAAACTTTCTGCCTCAGTCTCTCACAATTTTGAGATTACAATATGGGTAAGCACTAGTACACCTGTTTGAATGAAGCTCTGAGCATTTTTGTTTCATGGGCTCCTTCTTCTGGGGAAAGGAAATTTGAAATTTCTATTTCAAATAGAAATTTGAAAAATAAAACATATTTTAATGGGCATATAGATAAAAACACTATGGGATGGATTTATTATTACATGTTCACTGAAATGGCGCTCAATTGGTCTTTTGATTTTAAATGATACTAAAATGTTTTCATCTGCTATTGAAGATGAAAAGTGCTCACAAATTCAGCCAGTCTTGGGTTCTATGACCCAAACACCACATATAAAGTCATGGGAGAGGAGACAGCTGTTGTATGAACAGAAGACAGAAAGCAAGCACCCAGACAGCACTGTGGGTGCACAGTGCCCTAGAAGACCCCATGCAGGGTATCACAGTTTGCATCCAGATGTCCCCTCTTTCAAAGCCCCACACATCCATAGGTGGGGATTTTGGAAGGCAAATGGCTCAGGGGGTACTGTATTCTTTAATGGATCAGTCCACTGATAAGTTTACAGCTAAATGTGCTTTTGGGAGGTGGTACATGGCCAGAGGAGGTGGATCACTGGGGATGTGTGCTGGAAGGGTTTATTTTTCTTCTCAGCTCCTGCACTCATGCTCTCTGTTTCCTGTCTGTCATGATGCGAGCTGTTCTCCTCCACCATGTGCCTCTTCCACTCCATCCTGCCATTGAGCCAGTCAACGATTGACTGAAATATGAGCCAAAATAAACCTCAGCTCTGAGTTGTGAGTGTCGGGTGTTGCCTTGTCCAGGAAAACAATTAACTCTGAAGCTTGAAGCAAAGCAGGAGGCTGAGCAGGAACTAAGCGGGTAAAGAGAGAGGAAGTTTCTTTCGGGAAGAGAAGAGCTCATGAAAAATGAAAAAGGAATGAGTGCAATGTACAGGGAACTAGAAGACATAAGATGCCAAAGCAAAATGTACATAAACAGAAATAGTCAGAGGTAAGACTGCAAAGATAGATGGATGCATAAGAAATGGGTCCTATTGGTCAGTTTACTGACATGACTTTGTGCTGGATGAACAGTAGGGAGCTATAGAGCAACTTTAGAATGAGAATTGTTAGTTGGCTTTCTGTTACTGTAACAAAATACATGAGATAAGAACTTATGAAGAAGGAAAGTTTGTTTTGACTCCCAAGTGTAGAGGTTTCAATCCATGTCAGGTAGAAGATTAGGGCATGGATGGCTGGCTGGAAGACAGCTATCACTTACAAAGATTCAGAACAGAGGCTGAACCAACAGGATGTGACCTGTCTCCTGCTGTCAGGATACATGGGCAGAGCAACTTCCAATGAACTGAATCTGAGAAAGCATCAAAGACCAAGACCCTGCAGTCTTGCCATTCCACTTTCTTCCTGTTTCTGCACTGGCCCATCCTGCTGTCAGGATGTATCCCTTTTATTCATCTCTTTTTCTTCCTTGCTTCTCTTTCTTTCACTCTTTCTTTCTCTTCTTTTACTGCAAATAAAAGCTGTGCTTACCTGTTCACTAAGTGTTGTGGCCAATTCTTTGGGTGGAACACAAAGATCCTGGAGTCACCAGACACCCCTGGCCTTGCAGCAGCACAGTACACATGGCAGAACCATGTGGTGGAGGAAGTCGGTTCATCTCACGGTAGCCAGGCCATGGCAAAGAGGGAAGAGGCCCAAGGTGCCAGTGTCACCTTCAGGGCTCACTCCCAGTGACCTGGCTCCTTTACACTGGGCGCCATCTCTGAAAGAGTAAACCATTTCCAGGTTGCTCCACCTGCAGGCACAATCCCTTAGGGTAGATTCCAGATCAAAACCACAGCAAATGATGCAATGAAGTTTTAGACTAGAAAGATTGGAAAGCACATGGATGAGAAGTAGCAGAGTGTGTGTGTGTGTGTGTGTGTGTGCGCGTGCGCATGTGTAGGTGTATTAACATGTTCTGGAGGAGAAGGAATGCTTTGGTTTACCAGGACCTCCCAGAAGGCTGTCACCCTTTCTTCCATGAGTGCTCTGTGGATTGAAAAGAAAAACCTCTCACAAACAGTTCTTGGAGCAGAGGCTACTGAGTTTGGGCTTTCAAAACCTCCTGTGGAAAAAAATAGGCCACTAAAAGTTTTCACCCATTGACATTATGTGTGACAATGTTTGGTAATGTTATAAAGAGAGAAGAGAGGGAGCAATCTCCTAAAGAAGTTGTCATCATCCCCATCTGAATTCCCTGTGGGTCTGAACTTGCTTTGCTGTCCTTTGCTTCCAAAGACCTTTGTGTATGCCATTCCCTTTTTCTAGAACACCTTTCCTCCCTGGCTGGCACATTGAACACCTGCTAAACTTGCACAAGGAATCTTGAGTGCCACTTAATGCAGTCTCCTCACCCCCTCCCTGGACATTCAGTCCTTTGGTCTATGACTGTAATGAAACAGTTCTCTGTATGCCAGCACCTTCCCTGGGTACCCACAGTGACATGACTGGGCCTCTGTGGAAGAGCAAGTCGTTGGGGACAAGGACTCTGCTTAAGGTCCACTCCAAGATCTGGGCCAGTATTTTATGCACAACATCTGGGCTGACTTTAGATCAACAAAATCATTTACTAGTGACTGTACCTTACTTTAATAAGATAGACTTGCTAATGCAGGTTTTAGGCATTGTACCTACCCTAAAAATGTATCTAGGAAGCAGAGTTAAGCTTAGCTGTCTTGCAGTACATTTTACAGGATGGGGTGTGCATTTATTGCTCATCTCCAGTGTTATATTTTAGAAACCTCACAATACAGTGATCAAAGCCATCACTATGGGTTGGTTATTATTAATAATTTGCCTGTGAAACAGTTTCAGGCACACAATTCTTGTTAACATGTACTATTGTAGGGAAGCTTTTCTAACAGCATAAAGTAACTGGGCATGTGTTTAATGAGAGTTCATCTTTCCACGAGTGCTCTGCATCTTACACAGACGAAGGCATTTAGGAATGGACTGGATGCCTGTGACTCACGTGGTGAAACTGGTGCAGCTCAGAGAAAACAAGATAATGAAATGCTCCGCAGGCCTTGCAAGGTCAAGGCTCCTCTGTTTGCCAAGGATGGAGGGAAAGTGCAAGAGACTTGAAAGCTCTTAAACATTTGCTGGTCTGCATGCAGGAAGGTGCCCATACAGACACTCAGGGCTCTGCTCTGGAAAGCTATGTTCTCTGGGTCCAGACCCAGAAGATAAGGCTGGGCCAACCACGGGGAGAGTGCAGAAGAGGTCACTCAGAAACAACTGGTGCCATTTGCTGAATGTGCACTCTGTGCAGGCAGTGCATTTGCAGCTCTGCAGACATGACCTCATCCATTCTCACACTCCTGTCCTTCATTAAAGAAGGACACAATAAGCAGCTCTGGACATGGCTGTGGGCAGTGGAGATTCATAGACGATAACACTGTTAAGTCCACAGTGTCCCATTTCCCATAATGTAGAATCTACCTTATGTTGAGGAAAGGACACAGACAACAATTGAGCACATAAACATGCAAGCAAGTAAATGCTGAGTGTTGGCAAATATAATATGGAATGTAGACAGGGCAAAGAAACAGAATGCGATAATGGAGCGGTTGCTGTTCTGCACGAAATGGCGAAGGATGACTCCCCAGTAGTAAGAAGATACTTTGGTAGAGCTGATTGAAGTGGAAAAGAGCCATGCTCTTCTGCACGAAATGGCGAAGGATGACTCCCCAGTAGTAAGAAGATACTTTGGTAGAGCTGATTGAAGTGGAAAAGAGCCACAGTTACACAGGAAAATGGAGAATGAGGTATTGGATGGGAGAACAAGTCCAAAGGCATTGATGTGGGGCTGCAAGTAGTATGCTTGAAAAATAATAATCGTGTTATAATGCAGTTACTGTTATTTCCACAATATAGATAAGAATCAGAGGCACTGTAAGACAGGCAACAGGTTCAAGGTCACAGGACTGGAGACTGGTGAGCTATCACTTTAACATGAGTCTCTTACTCCAGAGTCTTGATGCTCTGCGCCACATGACCCTGTTTAAGGCAGTCATGCTAGTAGAAGGAGAAAGTGGGATGTCCCTGAGCTTGTCATCCTGACTTACTCTCTCAGGAAAGTGTCCTAGATGTGTCCTCCATCCACAGGAAGCACTTTATTGTGACTGAGCATCTGTTTTGTTTCCACTTGTGCTGGGTGCAAGGGAAACCCAGTGTCTGAACCAACTGCTTGTCTCCCTATGGAGACAGTCAAGAGAAGGCAGTGTCAAGCCTGGGGACAGGCCAAGAACCAGAACTCCCTTTCAACCTGGGGGAGGCTTGCAAAAGGAGTAGACCATTGGCAGGATGTGGAAGAGTGCGAAGAGAAGAGCATCTAGTTAATGCCTGCTCAGGTTTCTACTTATCCTCACATGTGGTAGGTAATATTATTTGTGGACCATTCTACCTTTCTCTATCTCTCTTGCTGAGTCTTCCCTGTAGGCAAATGTCTGTTCCACTGACTTTGACTCCTATAACCAACCATACAATGGGTTGATGGAATATGGGAGTTGGAAAGTGTGTACCTTGAATTGAAGCTTTTTTCACTACAACATTTTACCAACATCCAGGCATCCACTGGTCCAAGAATGAAGACACATGAGGAACCACTAGGGCCAAGATCAAGCTGATCTCAGAAGAGCCACCAGAGTGACATCTGACTCTTCTTCCTCCTGACAGTGGACACAGGCATTTGTTTGAATAAGTCAGTAATGTGGTCTGGACCTTGTCTCAGCCAGCATTTTTACAACAAAATAATACACATTTGCCCTCAATTATAGGCAAACTGTGGATTTCCCCTTAATTGCTCTGGAAAACAGTATATAATTGAAATTATCCTGAAAACATAATAGTGCTACATGATTCAGGACCAGACCAGATGGAAGATATGCTACTAAAGGTACTTGGGAAAAAATACAGCTTGATTATGCTAGTGGGCTGAGAGAATCACAGTTTCAAATCATCAGCCTCATTTTGGGGTAAAACAGTTACTTATCTAGGTTTTCTAGAAGAAAGTACAAAAGGCAGAAAACAGAATATTCTATAGTTGGTTACACATGCCTTGTTGTTAAGACAGAATTTATGTTATGTAAGCTAATTGGGATACTATCATATAAGAAGGAGGTCTGGTTTATGTCGAGCAGAAAGAATCAATCATTGTTTAAACTGAGCCAAGGTGTCCTTGAGGTGAAACCTTGAAAGCAATCAAAACATAGTATGATGCATTATCTGGCTGAGTTACACGTATCTTACAAGTTGCAGCTGGCATGAGGGGTTTCAAGGCGAGCTGAGACTTTTAATTTTCTAATGGTGGGAACAGGCTGTGCTTCCCAGTTCCATTCTTGCATAGTGTTAGAAATATAAGTTTTAAACTTTTCCTTACATTTAAAATTGCCCTTACATTTCCCCCTTTTTCTTTATTAGGAAAATTCTTTTTCCCAGTTTGAAGAAGCTGATAGGAGGAATTACTCTTCAAAAGATGTTGCCAATGTATGGTCTCAAACTGTTTAGAGAAAAAGTGGTTCAGAAATTGAATTACATAAGGGCCTAGTAGAATAATTGACAGGAGGGCCACTATCACCCCAAATAAGGCTCCTGCCCAGGAGGGGAGAAAGTCCAAGAATCTCCACCAGGAAAAACCTCCTATTCCATTTTAGCTCTCTGTTCAAGACACTTCCAGAGCTGATGCAAACTTTTTATTATCCCTGAGTGGTTAGCATAGAAACAGCATTTCTCTCTCAGAAAAAAACAGGTTATCCCTTTCTTGGCTATTAGAAGGTCTAGAGCACTTTTATTTTGTAAAACAACCATGGTTACAGAATCAATCCATTCTTTGAATGCTCTCAAAGTCTAATTATTTGGTTAGTCAGCTGTGTATACTGTCCTTGTTCCAACCCAAGGGCTGCTCCATCCATAGCTAGGCTTTCTGCCATTGTTATGTTGACCAGTGTTGTAAGCTCAGAAATTCAAAATGTGCCTTTACCCCTGTTCTCTTCCTGTAACAACTTATGTGATTGTCCCTGTCTGTAAGATTTGTGTTATTGCTGTTTAACTTACAATCTTGCAACACACCCACCGTGCAATCCCTTCCCTACCTCTCTGGTTCCTGTAACTGCTTGTTCCACCTCCCTGGTTCCTACACATTCCAGGAAAAGCAAACAAAAATCACCTTTTATGGAGACAAACTGATCTTCAAGCCTTATCCCTTCCTCTCACAGTCTGCAGCTTTAAAAACCCTTGCAACTTCTGCCTGGCTTCCCTGATTGACTCCTAGGAGTGTGGCGCCATTGAGCTCAGCTAATAAAGCACTTTTCTTTTTATTTTTGTAGTCTTTCATTTTTGCCCATCACAGCCAGAATGGGTAAGAACACAGGGTTCCATCTCTGATGGGATCTGGAATAAACTAGAGGGCTTCAGTGGTCAGGGTAGACATTCAGATCTGGGACCAGGAAAGCAGTGTCATAGAGGCTCATGTTCTGGTGAGGAAACACAAGGTAGACCCCATCACGGCATACAAAAAAAGTTTCAACGTTTGCCTGGATTAAGATGCTGGGCCAGGTAACAGAGAGAGGCACAGTTAGCTGACACATTTTGGAAGTCTTTCTATCCCGAGAAGCACATGGTGTTTCCCATTATTTGGGTTGGAGAGGCCACTAAGGACTGAGCAACATTGAATATGGATGTATCTGAAGTCAGTTCCAAAGCCTGATAAGACAGGGCTATAAGCAGCGTAGAGAGCCAGTAGTCTTTGTCCAACTTAGGATTAACCTTATGTGACAGCATGAGTCCCATTTTCCAATTTTAACAGGTCTGAAACAGTTGAAATAGGGCTCTTGGTGTGTGAGAGCCTATATGTGGTGAAAACCTTGGAAATGAAACTGGAATAGTGGGGATAAAACCTTTTGAATCTGCAATAGCATTGCAGGATCTTTGTCCGTGTCGTCCACTCAGATGATCAGCAGGTGGCCTGAGGCCCCGATGGTGTCACTGGGGTTATACACATGATATTGAACAGAATTATAGGAACCTTTTGTACAATTGGAGAGTTAGAGACTGGGTGAGAGGAGACTGCCCATTGTAGGGAGGGCTTTTTCACATCTTGGTACACCATAGTTTTTCCTCCTGGGGCCACATTTTTAGTAGCCACAGTACCAGCTGTATAAGTTCTTGTACATATCACTGGACCGCTGTGAGGTAGCTCTGACCAAACATGGCAAACATACTTATTGTCGGTTTGATGAGTCCATTCCCAACTCAGGTCACCACAGGCTGTATAATAATCATTACCCCTTTTGTGGGGGAAGACATCAGAGTAAAAGGTCACATCTGGCTTACAGGGGTCCCACCTAGTGTGGTTTAGGAGTCCTTGTGTGCCTCCCAGGTGGACTTGGGCCTCCCAATGTCCTCTCCTCTGAGCAAAGGTAAAATGGCATCATCCAGTATACATACCAAGGGGCAGGGATGGAAGCCATTGTACCGTTTTGACAGAATTTAGCAATCATAACAAGAGAGAAAACAATGAAGACAACCTTTTCTGGAACTCCCCAGTTCTCTAGGAAGACAGCCCCAAACTCTGTAGCAAACACCAGGGTTATGGTGAAATAAGGAGCTAAAAACCAAACTGGCAAGAGTACGAGTCTATTAGAGTTGACAGCTCCAGTGTGCATCATTTATTCAGTCTTCAGCCATGTGTTGACTTGTCAGCTTCCAGGAGTGACGAGAGCAGGACTTTGAGTGTGTTGTCTCTTCAGGGTAGTCTTCAAGAGGGCCGCCTTGTCGGGTAGGCCTTCCAGCAGTCATCAGGATGGTCTTTCTTGGGCCTGGAGCTCTGAATCTGGAGATGGATCTCTGCTACTTTTTATTGTAGCAGGAGTAGTCAAGGACCCCTATTAAAATCTTTAAATCAGACCATGTCCTCTGGGTTACAGGTATGAGCAAGTGTGTCCATGAGTATGGAGGGTCTCTTTGCTGTGTGTCTATGTATCTGAGAGAAAGTTTTCTCTAACTGGTTGTGTTGTTCCTGAAAGGTGGTATTTTCCAGCTGACATGGGTCTCCCTGGAGACCCTTTATTAAAAGTGGGGGTCTCCCAAACAGGACTTCAAAAAGGGTGGATCCAGTGGGCCTTGGTGATTTTATGACCTTTAAGAAGGCCAGGGTAGCAAATCTCTCCATGGTGCCTGAGTTTCTTGGCACTATTTCATCAGTATGACCCTTCAAGTACTGTTTACTCATTCTACCTTACTAGAACTTTGAGGCCTATAGGCAGTGAGAAGATTCCATTTAATTGTTAGTTTTTTTAGTTAGCTTCTGGGTCATCTCTGCTACAAATGATGGCCCACTGTCATTGCCTACAATCAGGGCCAGCCCATATCTTTGTTTATTATAGCACAGGTCATGTCTTCAAGAGTAAGTGGGCTCTCAGGTGGGCACAGAGTGGCACCTGCAGAGGAGATGAGCGGAGGCGATGACTGGCTGGATTGCCCGGAGTTGGGTGCAGAGGCAGCCCCTGGCTGGTTTGGATTCTTGCCCACATATAGAAGAAGGAAGCCACCATCAGGACGAGCAGGCAGAACAGGATAAATCTTTTAGACTTGTGTCCTTGTCTGTCTAGGGGATTTAGAAGCCAGTAAGTTTGCTTTTATTATTAAGAAGGTCCATTTTTCTTAATGTCCAGGGCCAAGCTGGCTGGTTTGGGCACAGATTCAGCCAAGAAACCATATAGGGAAGCTGGTCAGAATGTACAGATTCAGAAATTTGACTTTAAACCTGGTGAACAATTTTTAAGTTCAGAGTTCCCTCTCGTGGCCAAACAGGGCATAGGCTCGGCCATTCAATTTTACAGAACTTGAAAAAGGCATTGAGATTTTATTTCTTATTTTGTAATCTTTTGGAAGGCCTTTCCTTAAGTTTTTTTAAATTTTATTTTAAAGAGAATAAAACCAAGGAAGATAAAAAGAACACCACTAATCAAAACAAACCAGTGTAGGTGACACAGGATTTCAGAACAGTATGAAATCAACACTTGTTGCCATGATGCCTCTTGCTGTCCTCAAAATAGCTTCAGATACCTTCAGCTATCAGTCAAACAGAACAGGACAGATTAGAATCAACAAAAACAAAACAATGAAGGACTTCAAAACAAGACAATAGTAAATCCTAAATGGTTACTGTAATATATCTTGCTATCTTTGAAAATGCTGCTCTTGAGTTTGGATATAACAAAATCAAACAAAACAAAATGGAACAAACCCCAACCCAACAAAACCATGAAAATGATACAGGACTTCAAAACAAGACAATGGGGAATTAACAACGGCCACCACCCTCAGAAGGAGATACCCCCCAGATGCCACACTGCATACTGCCATCCTTTGAGTAGATGATCAGACCACTGGTCCTATACTTACAAGGTCAGTGAAACACCAGAACACCACAGGCATCCAATTGCATTTCACCTGCATAGCTACCACCACAGCCTGTGTTTCTTTGGATCAGCTCATTGCTTACGGGATGTATGGCGTTGGGGCAGGGGTTGGTTCTTCTTGTTTGCCAGCCTGTGTACCAGAAGGGGCTGGGGTATGGCTGTCTTCCTGCTCCTGGTAGCTCATGCACAGTGCTGGTTCCCAGGAGGGGCTTGCTTCTTGGTGAGGCCTTGTTTTCTCTCCTACAGTCTGCAAATGATGCTGTCTCATGGGGAAAGACATGGGTCTGGCTGTTCCCACTCTGAGAGTGGCCATGAATGGTGCTGGTTTGCAGGGAGGGCTTGCTTCTTGGTGAGGCCTTGCTTCCCCCCACCCCACAGCCCCCTGAAGTTTTTCATTATGCATTTAAGGGAGTCATTTTATTCTGGCTTGCTTTCATATTCTCTCCATATAGTGTGTGTGGTGAGCCCTTGAATGGAGTTGCAATAGGCAAAGGATGGGGGGAGCTCTCAGGCAGAGAGACCACACATAGATGCACCATGTGAGGCCCAATCAAGCTCTGTAGCTCTGAGCTTCCTGGGTGGAGGGTGCCTTGCCATGGAACACAGATGGAGTGACCTATTGCTTACATCATTCATTATAGACATTCGTTCAACCATTCAGCAGGCATTCAGAGGTTAATACACTTCTGTCCCCAAACCCTGGGGTGATGCCTAGCTGAGCTCAAAACAAAAGTTGCTAATACAGGCTGCTAACAAGGCTGTAAGGGTTGATCAGATCTTTGTTTTGTCCCTGCAGGGGGGAGGTATCTCAGATAAGATACCTTATCTGAGGCCTGACCTCACATGTTTCATATCCTCTTTGGTGTCTAATGAGGTCACTGCTGCCACACATGGGTCTCTGCTCCTTGACCATTGAGGAGACCCTAAGAAAACAACCAGAAGGTGCATCTTCTCATTTGCAAGTCAGAGAGTGAGTCCCTGGTGGTCAGGAGGCCTCCATCAGTGACCAAAATGGTCAGCACAATGTATCATAAACTAGCCCTCCGAGAAACACTATGGGATCTGGGGCCAGACAGACATGGCACCAGAGGCACAGTGGAAGGCATACAGCTTCATTATGCTAATGGGGTGATGAGAATCTCAGTTCCAAATCAGCAGCTTCATTTTGGGGTAAAACTTACTTACATAGGGTTTCCAGAAGGAAGTACAAAAGATAGCTAACAGGATATTCTGTGGTTGGTTACACAAGTTCTTTTATATATGCTAGGCAGAATTTTTGTTATATAAGCTAATTTGGGTTACTATCATATAACAAGGAGATCTGGGTTACAGCAAGCAGGAAAAATTAATCATTGTTCTAAGACTGAGCCAAGTTGTCCTTGAGGTAAAAACTTGAAAGCAAGAAAGACATAACAAGATGCTCTGTCTGACTGAGTGACACTTGCCTTACAAGCAGCAGCTGGCGTGGGGCATTTCAAGGCTAGCTGTGTTTTGCAATTTTGTATAGGTTCTGTTTTCTAGTCCTATCTTTGTATAGTGTTAGAAAATTAATTTTTAAAATATCCTTTACACTTAAAATTGCTCTTAACAATAGTTCAGGTTGAAAGACTCTGCAGTTCAGTATTCTATCTCTGATTTTGTACAGATACCAAGGATTGTGTCTTGATTCCTCTTATGATCTAGCATGCAGATGTATACTTCATGGTGTATGAGTGCCTTAGTTACATTCCTGTTGCTGGAAAAAATCCATGACACCCATACATTAAAGGAGGAGAATTTTATTTTGGCTCACCATTTGTAGAAGTTTCAGTTCATAGTTAGCTGGCTCCAAGGCAGGGCACCATACCAGAGGGAAATGGCACAGTAGAAACAATCCATGGTGTGGTCAACAGAGGCAAGCCTTCTTTTCCCTTTTAATCCCTCCCTGGCTATAAGCCTATTGGTTGATGCATCTACAATGAGGATGGGATTATCCATACCCAGAACTGTGCTAAATCAATCCAGTAATACATACTCATGATCCAGTCACCTCCAAAGACCCACACCCATGATTGCATGAGGTTTTGGGGGGAAATCTAGATACAAGTCATAACAAGACTATTGACTCCTATATCCCACTAGATGGTTGCTCCTTCCAATGGTGTATATTGGTGTATCTCTTCCAATGGAGAATACTGACTGTATCCTCCAGAACCTAAGAGCCCTAGAGGTGTTGCTGAGGGGAGAGCCATACTACCAGGAGGATATTAAGAAAGGAATTCTAGACTCCTACTCATACCATAACTCATGAGCCTATGTTTCTATTTGCTGTATATGACCCAATTTCTTCTAAGATTTTGTTTGGAGCTAAAACTTAGTACTTAAGAATCTATGAGAACTGTACATGAGGAGCTCCAGCTCCACATCTAGTTTTTAAAAACCTCCACAACTTCTCCTGCCATTCTGTCTGATGGTTAACACCAGTGTCCCTTCAGCTCTCTGTTCCCAACAGGCCCCACTCAATAGTATCACAAAACAATACTGCAGCACCTACCTCCTCCCTCTGTGTCAAAGGCATAGCCTGCTCCTCAAGGCCCATCCTCAGTGACAGAGACAGGCCCTCAGGAAAGCAAAGTCCAGTCTCTGTCATTTGTAAAGTTTATTGTTATCCCAAAGCGTCAACATCTCTCTGGTGTTTAATGAAGATAGACGCTGTAAAACAGAAGCATTCATATAAACATTCGCATAAAAATAAGCATTTTACATGGTTTAGCTCAGTGTACCCTGCAATAGGTTGAGCTTCTGTATTATTATTCTTCTCATTTTACAGATGAGAAACCAAAAACAGGGTGAGATTAAGTAACTCACTCAAGGTTGCACACCAGAACTTAGTGCATGGATCAGACCTGACTTTACATGGGCTCCAGATCTGCATTTTGGCATTTTACAGTATTTTTTTTCATAGACAGAGTCTCTCTATATAGTTCAGACTGGCACTGAACTCACTATGGTGCCCAGGCTGGCCTTGAACTCTCAGCGATCCTCCTGCCTCAACCTCCTGAGTGCTGAGACTATAGGCATGCATCACCATGTCCAGCCCTTTTACAGCATTATCTGCTGCATTTTATGCTGAACAAGCTGTGAGTAGAAACTTGCTTCTGGCCACACAGCTGGTCTATGGTGACATGCTACAGGTTTTGTGGTGTCAGCTCACAGGAACCTGGGGAGCAGTGCCTCATGCCCACTTGTCTTGTGTATGTATGTCCTCTGCATTTTCCTCTTGCTCGCAAGTTCCATCTTGTTTGCTTATGGAGTTGAAGCTATAGACAGGAGTCTTGCAGCTTTTCCAGGCCAGAGCCATCAACCTGATCACGTTGACCTCGTGTGAGGATGCACTCAAAGATTCTGAGTTCCTGCGTGGGATTTGGAGCCTGACATGGGTGTTTTTCATAGAGTTCTAGGGAGTTCCAAACTGTAGCCAGAGCTGAGACACTATTGTACCCCAACATGCTGCCACCCTGCTCTTTCATAGACACAGAAACGGCCAGTGTGAGTCTTCATATGGTCTAAGCAAAACCTCTCTTGTAAGTTAAGCACCTCTTATTCTAAGGCATATAAATCTATTAGTGCATGTCTGCAGTACATCATGTTTACATTCCTTGTGTGGAATTGGGATATGGACATAACACATACTAATCCATTTTTTGATCTTTTTTTCTTCCCCTCTTTACCCTTTCCTCCATCTCTTTGCCCCTTCCCACTTAAGAAAGATCTTTCTCCCTATTTCCTATGAATTATATTTTATTTCTTACTTTATTTCTATATTGTTTCTCATATAAGAGAAACCATGTGCTATTTAAGCTCGTGTGTCTGATTTATTTCACTTAACATTGCAGTCTCAAGGTGCATCCATTTTCCTACAGATGACTCAAGTATATCCATCTTTGTGGCAGAGTAATACTCCAATGTGTTTTTCTCTGTCAGTTTTTATCTTTTATTAGTACATATTTTCAGTATATAATGATTTCATTCCTTGTTGGGAGTTGGTCCACGAACATAAACCTCTTAAAATTTTCATCTCCCTCCCCTTAGTCCTTTCTCTCTTATCTCTTGGTCCCCTTCCCCTTTGCAAAAGATTTATCTTGCATTTCCCTACTATCTATCCTTTGTCTTGCTCTTTATTTATAATTTGAGTTTCTCATATAAAAGAAACCATATAATATTTAAGTTTGTGTATATGATTTATTTCACTTAACATCATGGTCTCAAGATGCTTTCATTTTCCTACAAATGACTCTTTTATCCTTCTTTATGGTAGAATTGTGCATATATATCACATTTTCCTTATCCATTCATCTGTTGATGAATGGATACTACCATAAGATTTAGTTGCTATGAATTGTGTTGCTAAAATCATGGGTATGCATGTACCACTCTAATCTGATGTCTCTTAACTCTTTCAGGAAAAGACCTACTAGGGGAATAGCTGGGTCAAGTGGAATTTCTATTTTTAGTTTTCTTGAGAAACCTGCATACTGATTTCCATAGTGGATGTACTAGTTTACATTCGTACCACAGTGTAAAAGTGTTCCTTTCCCCCCACAGTCTCACCAGCATTTATTATTGTTTGATTTCTTTTAAAAATTTAATTAAATTGCTATTGTAAAAAAGAGAAAATAGGAAGTGCCATAAAAGATATAACTGCATGTATATTTATGTGTGCAGGATTGTTACCCATACTTCTTAGTTCTTGTTTGATTGTTGAACAGATTTGTTTACAGTCTCACTGCTTGAGTGTCCATTTTGTGTGCTTTAATTTTGTAAGTTGAACAACTATTTTTAAAAGAGCAATATGTAATTTATCAGCTAGTGATTTCTTACTGTTTTTTTTGAAATTCTGTAATATTTCTCTCCTTTTTCTGTTTTATCCCTTTAAATAAAAAATTTTAATTAAGTTTATTGCTACAATTTAGATATATAAAATGATCAAATTCATCATAAAGTATTTGTACTCATGCGTGATATACCTTGATTTTTCATGGAAAGAACTTGAGACCATACTCTTAAGTGGAATAAATCAGACACACATGTGTAAATATCACATTATCTCTGGTGTGAGAGACTGAAAGTCTAAAAAGAACTAAATTGTATGTTGACTATCGTGAAATAAGAAGAAATTGTTCAAAAGAAAATGGAGACTAGGGAGAGGGAAGGGGAAAAGAAAGGAAGAGAAAAGAAGGATAAAACAGAAACAAAGCTTCGTAAATAAGATCTAATTCACTGTAGCCCTGCAAACTTCAGCAGAGCAATTAGATGAGAAAGAAATACACAGAATGATGACAGGAAAGGAAGAAGTGAAATTATTATTATTATTTGCAGATGACATGACACTTTACACAGAAGACTCTAAAAACGCCACTAAAACACTGATCGATTTAATAAGCAAATTCAGTAGCATAGCTGGATACAAAGGCAACACAAAAACCAATAGCTTCCCTGTACAAGAATAGCAAACTTACTGAGAAAGAAATCAGGGCAAGAACACTTTTCACAGTAGCATCCAAAAAAATGAAATACGTGAATCAATCTAAGAAAGGATATAAACCACAGAACTCTGAAAAAGGAGATTGAAGAGGATATTAGAAAATGGAAAGACAACCCCATCCCTTGCTTTTGAGTAGGAAGAACAACTACAGTGAAATTGGTCATACTTCCAAAGCAGTTATACAGATGTAATTTCCAATGGAAATTTCAACAGCATATCTCAAAGAATAAGAGAAAATAATCCTAAAATTCATCTGGAACCAGAAGAAACCTAGAATACCAATGACAATTCTGGGCAACAAAGGCAAGACAGGGGGGGATCATAATCCCTGACTTGAAATCATTTTATAAAGCTATTTTGACAAAAACAGTGTGGTACTGGCAAAAAAACAGATCTGAGGATCAATGGAACAGATTAGAAGATGCAGAAACAATTCCAGATACACTAAGCCACCTTATCTTTAACAAAGGTGCCAAACATAGTCACTGGAAAAAAGATAGCCTCTTTAATAAATGGTGCTGGTAAAACTGGCTCTCCACATGCTGAAGATTAAAACTGGGCCCATATCTTTCACTATGCACTATACTAAATTTGGAATGGATTAAAGATCTAAATATTAAATCAGAAACATTAAATCTGCTGGAGGTTAAAAGAGGTAAAACTCTTGGAGACATTGGTGTATACCAAGACTTTATCAGTAAAACCCTGATCACAAAGGAACTATCACAAAGAATTAACAACTAGGATCTTAGCTTATTAGAAAGCTTTTGCACAGCAAAAGAAAGCACTAACAGAGTGAAAAGACAACTTACAATGTGAGAAAAAATGTTTGTCAACTGTATCTCAGACAAAGGATTACTATTAAGAACACATAAAGAACTAAAACAAAATCACACCTCCTAAATTTAAAGACCCAATCCAAAATGGGCATCTGAGATGAATATACACTTCTCAGATGAAGAAATGCAAACAGTAAATAAATATATAAAAAATTTTCAACATCATTGGTCATTCAAGAGATGCAAATTGAAACAACACTGAGATTCCACCTTACCCTGGAAAGAATGGCTGTTATCAAGAACTCAATCTAAAACAAATGCTGGTGGAGCTGTGGGGAAAAGGAACACTTTCCCACTGTTGATGGGAGTGTAGACTGGTGCAACCACTGTGGAAATCAGGATGGAGATTTTTCAAAAGACTAGTATTGGCAGTCCCACTTGACCCAGCTACTCTCCTTCTGAATATCTTCCCAGAAGAATTAAAAATATCATACCACAACGACATATGTGTATCCATATTTATAGCAGCATAATTTGTAATAGCCAGATCTTAGAAACAACCTAAGTGCTCATCAACTGAGGAATGGATAAAAAAGATGTTGAATTTTTATACAATGAAGTAGTACTCAGCCATAAAAATGATAGACTTGTGACTCTTACAGGTAAATGGCTGTAACTAAAGACCATATTTATAAGTGAAATAAATCAAACTCATATTTGTAAACATCATATTGTCTCCCCAGCACAAGAAGCTGAAAGAGATTATATATATATATATATATATATATATATATATAAAACTATAATATATATATGTAACTATAATAGTTATGTGTAACTATTACATATATATATATGTAACATATATATATGTATGTATATATATACATACATATATATATATATATGTAATAGTTACACTACTATTTTTTCTTAGTGCATTGAAAAGAAAGGTTTGTGCTAATGTTTGGACAATTAAATGCAGATATCTTGTACTATGAGTAACTAACTTAAAGACAACAGTACATAATATATTAACACTTGCTACCCTCTAATTATTTGTGGTTTTTTTCCTTTAAATTCAAAAAGATAAGAAGAGGAAGAAGGATTGAAGGGAGGGAAGGGCAATGGAAGGAAAAAATACGAATCCACTACGTTTGCATACCACATCCTCTTTATAGTTTTACTCACAAAAAAGGAGTGTTACCTAATCACTATACACTACTTCTTCCTTGGTGTGTGAGCCTAGAACTTAGCCAACAAAAGCCTCACCTGGTTAGAATAGAAATTTTAATGAAATTTAAAAGGAGCTTAGGTATTTTGGGGTGCTGTCACACAGTTTCATAGACTAAGGACACATAAACAATATAAATTGTTTCTACCAGGTATGGAGCCTGGAAATCTGGGATTATAATGCCAGCAGGGTGAAGGCCTTCTTTCAGGCTTTAGACTGCTGATTAGTTGGACCCCAACCTGGTGGAACAAGCAGTCCTTAAATCTCTGACTTCATATTAAAGCTCTAACCTCATTCAAGCATTCATGAGGACTTCTGCCCTCATAGCCTAACCACTTGCCAAAGACCCCATCTCCAAATGCTATCCCAGTAAGACTAGAGTTTCTCCCATAAACAAGGATAAGTTTGAGTCAGTTGTAGGAAAATAGTGATGCATCTTGAGACCATAATCATAAGTGAAATAAATCAGGCACACAAGCTTAAATATTGTATGGTTTCTCTTAAAATGAGAAACCCAAAGGATAAATAATTCAAAAAGCAAAATAAAGGATGGAGAATAGGAAACAGGGAGATAGATCCTTTGCAGGTGGGGAAGAGATGGAGGGAGGATACAGGAGGGGAAGTAAAAATAATTGAGACCTGTTACGTGCATGTATCAACCCCCCATGATGAATATATTCACTACATCCTGCAAACATGTACAACAGAAAGACTAGGGTTTCAGTAATAACTGGAGGGCACACACTGAGCCTATTTTCAGGCATGGAAGCCCAGTTTCTTGGAGGTGATACAATGAAGTTGTTGAGGATCAGATATTTTACACAGCACTTGTGTTGTGTTGGGCTCATCTGCCCTCTCCATTTCCTGCCCCTCCCTGTACCCTGGACTGTCCCAGATTTGTTCATTTCCCACTGGATGTGGGCTGATACGTGACCTCCAGAATCACCCCACCCACACTACTCACCCCACATGTCAGATGGAGCTCACTCTAAATAATGACTTTAGGAAATATAGTCAGAGAATTCCTAAACTGCACCCTACATTTTTGCTAGAAGGACTTTAACGTCTGCCATGTCACTTCAAAGCAAACAACAAACACATAAAATGAAGGAAAGTGCATGGTTGGGCATTCCAGCCTAACTGAGGTTTAAAACATCCTCGCTTTTCCAGCCTCTGGCTCTGTTGTCCCTGCTTACTGCTCTGCTTCTCTCCACAGGGACCACTCTGAGCCCAGTCACCATGGCAACGGAGAGGATGTGAGCAGATGGGAGCCCTCCTTCCAGAATTTAGACTTCCTCATGCTAGAGGGAGGTAGGGAAGATGGAGGGAAGCAGAAGAAAGAGATCTCACAGGGGAGAGAGGGTCATGGCACAAACCACAAGCATGATTTTTGTCATCAAACCAAGCTCTTGTTGTTGACCTCAGTAATAATCTAGTGCTTCCTCACCTCCTTGCAGGCAGAGCCTTCTAGACAACAGCATTTGTAGGGAAAAGGGGAATACATCTCAATCTTAAATCCAACACTCTTCTCCAATATGCAGATGAGCTTCTCCTCTGTCCCCCAGGCTCTGCTCTACCTATACAACATCCAGCTACCCTTCTCAACTACCTCTCAAGTCACAAACATAGGGTGTCCCCTACTAAGGCCCAAATAGCTTCATCAAAGATTAAATACCCGAGTCTCACTCTCATCCCCACCACTCACTCTATAACCTCAGACCACAAAGCCCATCTCCATGATCTCCAGGTGCCAACTTCATAACAAGTTTTATGTTTTTTAGATTTAACAAACTTCTTTCATCTCTGGACTGCTAACTTTGCTACACTAGTCCATCCTCTTTATAAAGCATCCAGAGGTTCCTTATCCAAATCTCTCATATCCACTACTCCTATACACTTCTCATTTTCTAAATTAAAAAGGCTCTTTCAAAGACCCCATTCTCCTTAAGCCAACCCAAGATTTCTACCACTCAAGATCATAATGCTGTAGGAGTTTTAGTACACACGTACACGCACACACACACACACACACACACACAAATTCCTTCTTTCCAAGCAGTAGCTTACCTCTCAAAACAATTAGATGACATGATACAAAGCTGACCTCCTGCCTTTGACCATTTGCCTCAGCAGCCCCACTAACACAGGAGGCCAAAGAGTTCACTTTAAAACAATCAGTTACAGTCCACTCACCCCATTGCCCCAGTGACCTTATTTTACACAAGATACTTCCTGCCTTAATGACATCTTCTCACCTACAACAAATTAACTTAATTCTCACACAGGATCTACAGTCACCATCTCTGTCAATAGCTCCCTTAACCCAGCCACCTTATTTCCCACCTCCGATGAGACCCCTGTACACAATTACAGTGAGGTCCTGCAGAAGACTCCCACTCTCTTCCCTCACATTATCAGTATTCCTCTCCCTACAGCTTCTGATACACGGTTCATAGATGACAACACAGCCAACACAAACACTCAAAGGATGACAAAGTATGCTATAATCAGTGGTTCTAGGTAATCGAGGCAAGCTCACTGCCACCCAAAACATCTTCACCAAAACCAAAACGAATTGCCCCCTTGTGGGCCCTCACACTAAGGACAAAATCATAAACATCTATGCTGACTCCAAATATAATTCAACATTCTTTACTCTCATACTATGGAACAAAAGCTAAGATCCAATTAATCTCAAGGGACCCCTAATCACTAATACACCTCTCATTCTTAAACTTCTAGAGACAGCATGACTTTCAAGACAGGTAACAATCATTCACTCTAAGGGACACCAAACACCATCAGAGCTGTCTGTCAGGAGAGCACCTGTGTGAACACACAGGCCAAATTAACTACACGACAGCCATGTCACTCTCATCTTCCCCCCTTACTCCAAACACATTGACTTCACTTCAATATTCATCTACACAAGGACAGTTCATTCACAAACCCACAAGCTCTTCCTCCCATATCAACATCTTAGACCTCATCACTAATATACATAACGGCTTTCATATAGGCAGTCAAGCCCTGTATAAACAACTAAGTCTGCTCACTACTCATTCCTCCCTAAAAAATATTATTCATCAAGTCACAACTGTCATTTTGCGCCAAAACCTCTCCTCAGAGACATTCAGCTGCTTCTTTCCCAACCCACCAACTTTGTGGACACACTCTAAAGACTAGTAGGGTTTACACACTCATCTCATCATAAGACCTGCACACCTCCACCTCACCCATTTATAGCCCAGTGTCTGTTATTCCCTTTACTTCCTTGTCATTTTTACTGCTGGTTCTCACCTTCACTGTCATACTTCAGACAATCTCTCTCTACAACACCAAAACTCTCCTATTGTTCACTAAAATTTTAGATTCAAATACTTTACATTGTCTAAAATAAAGCCCTCAATCTTACTCCCTCTTCCACTGTTCCTGTTTGTTCTCCTAGGACACATAATTTTACTGACAGCCTACTGCACAATTTTCAACCTCACTATTTCTCCCACATAAATGCCATCCTAAAAGCTTAAGTTCAAATAAAAATTCCCCAATATTATAACACACAACAAATAACCCCAGATCATACCCAGCATCTCCCTACCTTTTCCTACAATGCCCACATCTTCACCTCCACCATCTCCAGATCTGAAAACAAAACCCTTATGATTACGTGGCCATCAACACATATGTCAGTCTTCGTTTCCTTTACTGCCAGCTTTACCCTTCCACACAAACATGAGATATAACTATAACAATTAACTCAAACAAACAAACAAACAAACACCACTTTAGACATAAGCATCCTTTTACCAATACTCAGACAAAACATAGAAATATGCTTTTATGATGGATGCCTCATATTTCACCCAATGCCCTTTAGAGTCCCACTTTTAAGTACTCTTATTGATGCTGTCTCTCACCCCACATGCCTGGACTCCCCACACCACAGTTCTCCATTTCTTCTCTCCTTAAACATTTGAGACTCTCTCCAGCAGCATTATTATCACTGACGAGGTTTTTTCCATCTGGTCTTCTCTGACGGACAAGGCCCCTGTCTCCTCCCCTTTGTGGACCTCTCACACTACTCATCACATTTTTACTTATAGCTCCTGTCTTTTTAAACTTTTTCTCCAAGGTTTCCTCAATCCAGGATATGAATCTTCATGGCCAGAGAGCACCTTGCCCTGGCTGAGACCCCTGGCACCAGCTCCTATGTGGGCCACCCCATCATCCCAACAACTGCAACAGCTCCCACTACAATGCCCCTCTCCAACAAGAAGCAGTCTAGGATGAACACTGCCCCTGTTCACCCATAAATCAAAAAGATGGAAATGATAGGTTCTGCTCGCCTGGGGTTATCTATAACAAGACATCTACCAAACTTTGTACTGGACACCTAGAAGCAAATTATCTCTCCAAGAGTAACTTCCACATTCTCCTTCTCATTCTAGAGAGATAAAACTCCCACTCCCTTTTTGCATGGGAGAGTGTGCAGCACCCTCTCCAATCCCAAGGCTCCACAACCACCCAAGCGCTCCACCTCCAGCCCCCAGTAAATCTTTCTGTTTCCTGTTTTGTGTAGGCAGATGCTCCTTCAAATCAGCTGTTAATATATCATTTTGCTCACCTCTCAAACTCCTCCTCCAGCCAGATCTGATAAAGGTAGCTTCACTTTATGTTCTTGCTGAGAGTTCATTTCTCCACCCATTTGCAGAACTCCTGTGCCTGCATTAAAGGCCTTTCTACTCTATTTCTTACTATTTTTTAGTTTTGCCTCAGATTGTCAAAAGTAGTCAATACTCAATCATAAGGATCTTAATACTTTTCATTTTGGGCTGCCTTAACAGACATGCACAGACAGCACACCACCACATAATAGTGAAGAATTGCCTGGGCCATTCGTGCCCTCTTGGGTGATAGCACAGCCTCTGGAAGCTATCCACACCCCCACTACAAACCCTAGGCTAGCACAGACCCATGAGCCAGCATACTGGGAAGGCCTGGTGATCATGTGCAGAACCTGGGGAGACGTGCACTGTGCAGAGGCCATTAGGCTCCTTGCTGAGAAGCTGTGCACGCGCAGAGGCGGTCAGGCTCCTTGCTGAGAAGCTGTGCACGCGCAGAGGCGGTCAGGCTCCTTGCTGAGAAGCTGTGCACGCGCAGAGGCGGTCAGGCTCCTTGCTGAGAAGCTGTGCACGCGCAGAGGCGGTCAGGCTCCTTGCTGAGAAGCTGTGCACGCGCAGAGGCGGT